>JAFMOD010001767.1:254755-273487 GCA_019802435.1 Corydoras maculifer
TTGGACCCCCTTTTGCCTTCCGAACTGCCTCAATTCTTCGTGGCATAGATTCAACAAGGTGCTGGAAGCATTCCTCAGAGAGTTTGGTCCATATTGACATGATGGCATCACACAGTTGCCGCAGATTTGTCGGCTGCACATCCATGATGCGAATCCCCCGTTCCATCACATCCCAAAGATGCTCTATTGGATTGAGATCTGGTGACTGTGGAGGCCATTTCAGTACAGTGAATTCATTGTCATGTTCAAGAAACCAGTCTGAGATGAGTCCAGCTTTATGACATTATCCTGCTGAAAGTAGCCATCAGATGTTGGGTAAATTGTGGTCATAAAGGGATGGACATGGTCAGCAACAATACTCCGGTAAGCTGTGGCGTTGCAACGATGCTCAATTGGTACCAAGGGGCCCAAAGAGTGCCAAGAAAATATTCCCCACACCATGACACCACTACCACCAGCCTGAACCGTTGATACAAGGCAGGATGGATCCATGCTTTCATGTTGTTGACGCCAAATTCTGACCCTACCATCAGAATGTCGCAGCAGAAATCGAGACTCATCAGACCAGGCAACGTTTTTCCAATCTTCTATTGTCCAATTTCGATGAGCTTGTTCAAATTGTAGCCTCAGTTTCCTGTTCTTAGCTGAAAGGAGTGGCACCCGGTGTGGTCTTCTGCTGCTGTAACCCATCTGCCTCAAAGTTCAACGTACTGTGCGTTCAGAGATGCTCTTCTGCCTACCTTGGTTGTAACGGGTGGCTATTTGAGTCACTGTTGCCTTTCTATCAGCTCGAACCAGTCTGGCCCTTCTCCTCTGACCTCTGGCATCAACAAGGCATTTCCGCCCACAGAACTGCCGCTCACTGGATGTTTTTTCTTTTTCGGACCATTCTCTGTAAACCCTAGAGATGGTTGTGCGTGAAAATCCCAGTAGATCAGCAGTTTCTGAAATACTCAGACCAGCCCTTCTGGCACCAACAACCATGCCACGTTCAAAGGCACTCAAATCACCTTTCCTCCCCATACTAATGCTCGGTTTGAACTGCAGGAGATTGTCTTGACCATGTCTACATGCCTAAATGCACTGAGTTGCCGCCATGTGATTAACTGATTAGAAATTAAGTGTTAACGAACAGTTGGACAGGTGTTCCTAATAAAGTGGCCGGTGAGTGAGTGTATATATATATATATATATATATATATATATATATATATATATATATATATATATATATATTCATAGTTGTACATATTATCTTTTACATATCTATATACTAAATTTCTTTGATTTCTTCTTTAAAATTTAAATCTAACTTTAAAAGAACAGGGTAATCAGGGTCTGTGACTGATAATTTCGTTTTGTCTCATGTACCACATGTGATACAAATGATAATAAAATTCTCTTGAATCTTGAAGTAATAAAATGGTCAATTTTGCCTACTATGCCTATCCATCCGTGCAGTAAAACACACACGTATATACACACTGGTAAAATAAGCACACATGCCCGGAGCAGTGGGTAGCCCTGTACACTGCGCCCAGAGAGGAATTGAGGTTAGGGACCTTCAGGCTGCAAGGCTGGTTCCTTAACCACAAGCCACAGTGTTCATTTTAGTGAAGAAAATTTGTATTAGCTGTGTCCAGCAAATATTTCCTTGGCCATTCAAATTAAATGTGGGTCTGGTAGCTCAGTGGTTTGGGTGTTGGTCTATCAATCTGAAGGTTGTGGGTTCAAATCCACTAAAGTCAAAAATGTTGCTCCTTGGGCTAGAACCTTAACATGTTGCTCCAGGGGTGCTGTCTTCTGACCAACACCAAGATGTGATGCTTGTAAGTTGCCTTGGATAAATACATCAGCTTAATGACCAAATGTAAACATGTAAAAAAAATTATAAAAATTTGTCATCACCAGCATTTGAAACGCCAACTGGAATGCCCTATGGAACAGTGAACCTGCTTAAAGGTGTCAATCCGACAGAGACTCCAGTTACATGCACTGCTGGTGTCGGCACATTCATTTTGGAGTTTTCAACCCTTAGCCGTCTTACTGGAGACCCTGTGTTTGAGGATGTGGCTCGTAAGGCACTCAGAGGCCTATGGGACACCCGCTCAAGCATTGGACTGGTAAAAATTTTATGACATGCCACCTTTTATTAATTATAATAAACAATTGAAAACTAAACAAAAACTACTCAATTATTTCCAGGTTGGGAACCATATTAATGTCCTTACATCAAAATGGGTTGCACAGGATGCTGGTATTGGTGCAGGAATTGATTCCTATTTTGAATACTTGGTGAAAGGTTCCATTATGCTTCAAGATGAAGAACTGCTGACGATGTTTAAAGGTATGACTAACGTTCTTTTAGAATTAGGATTTGATATATTTGATATGGGTTATTTCTACTCAGTTTTGTTCTTGTGTTGTAGAGTTTGACAAGTCCATAAAGAACTACACAAAGTTTGATGACTGGTATTTGTGGGTACAGATGCATAAGGGCACAGTTTCCATGCCCATTTTTCAATCATTAGAGGCATTTTGGCCCGGTCTACAGGTAAGATAGTAGTTTATCGTCTTTTTTTGCCCCATTTAATAAGTTAAGTTAAAAGTCAAACCAACCACTTCATTACATTTACATTACATTTACATTTAGTCATTTAGCAGATGCTTTTATCCAAAGCGACTTACAAATGAGAACACCACAAGTCAGAAGCCATGGAGAAAACCCACTACACTGTAAATTCATCAAACCTGATTGTTATTCGATGCTGCGCCCCCCCCCCCCCTTTTTTTCTTTTTCTCTAAAACAGGTATTTGTTAAAGAGATGCATCTTCAGTAGTTTCTTAAAGATAGAGTTGGGAAGAACATTCCACCATTTTGCAGTGGTGAACGCCACGGAGTGAGAATTAGCTCCTCGGTGAGGTGGAATCGCCAGTCGGCAATCATCGCTGGAGCGAAGTGAACGAGTCGGAGTGTATTTTGAAAAGATAGAGTGAAGGTAGGAGGGGGAAGATCCAGAAATGGTTCTGTAGGCCAGTGTCAGTGACTTGTACTGAATGTGAGCAGCTACAGGGAGCCAATGGAGGGAAGTGAGTAATGGAGTGACATGAGTTCGCTTGGGCTGGTTAAACACAAGTCGGGCTGCAGAGTTTTGAATTAGTTGAAGAGGTCTGATTGTGGAAGCTGGGATACCGGCAAGTAGCACATTACAATAATCAAGCCGGGATAGGACTAGGGCTTGAACAAGCATTTGGGTAGCATGTTCAGTCAAAAAGGGTCTGATCTTCCTTATGTTGTAAAGAAGGAATCTACAGGAACGGGCGGTTTTGATAACATGATCAGAGAGTTTAAGGTGGGAGTCTATTGTGAAACCAAGGTTCCGGACCGAATCGGTTGGGGAGATTGTGGAGCCATCAATTTGGAAGGTCAGATCATGATGGATTGAGGGTTTAGCTGGGAAAATGAGAAGCTGTTTTTTCTAAGCTTAATTTAAGATGATGGGCCTTCATCCAAACAGATATGTCGGTGAGGCAGGCAGATACCCGATTTGAGATGGTGTCGTCAGGGGCAAAAGACAGATGAAGCTGAGTGTCATCAGCATAGCAGTGGTAAGAGAAACCATGCGTCTGGATGACTGTGCTCAGTGATGTCATGTATATTGAGAAGAGGAGAGGACCAAGTACAGAGCCCTGAGGCACACCAGTGCGTACTTGGTGAGAGTAAGAGATCTTCCCATTCCATGACACTTTGAAGGTCCTTCCTGTGAGATAGGATCGAAACCATTCAAGTGTCGTATCAGAAAAGCCTAATTCAGCTAGAGTGGATAGTAGAATCTGATGATTTACTGTATCAAAAGCTGCAGAAAGGTCTGACAAAATGAGGACCCGGGATTGAGATTTGGCTTTGGCAGATTTAAGTGAGTCAATCACAGAGAGCAATGCTGTCTCCGTGGAGTGACCACATCTAAAACCGGACTGATTGGGATCAAGGAGATTATTCTGATTAAGAAATTTGGAGACATGTGTGGATACCACCCGTTCAAGTGTTTTAGACAGGAAAGGTATGATGGAGTAGGCTTGAAGAAGGTGGGATGGGATGGAATCAAGGGGGCAAGTAGTTGGGTTACTGGCAAGGAGAATTTTGCAGATGTCAGATTCTGTGACAGGGGAGAAGGAGGAGAGGGTTGGATGGCTGGATGTGTGAGATGTAGTGTTGTGGAGATGGTGAGTATGAAAGATGTTGATGCCCTCAATCTTTTCTGTAAAAAAAAAAGTTGCAAAGACATCAGCTGACAGAGAAGTGTTATGAGGGGGAGAGGGAGGAGTTAGTAGGTAGTTGAAGGTACTGAATAAGGTGCGGGCATCTGAGATGCATGTTACCTTGGACTGGAAGGACAAGGATTTAGCAGCAGTTACATCCTTTGAGAAAGTGGCAAGTGAGGACTGGTAGGTTTCTAAATCTGAAGACAGACCAGACTTACGCCATTTTCTTTCGGCGGAACGAAGAGAAGTACGTTGCTTCCGAAGAATCTCCATGACCCAGGAACTGTACTGAGAACTGTGTGTTTTCCTGGTGGATTTTGGACAGACCTGATCAAGACATGAAGCCAAAATGGAGCAGAATGTGCTTCATGCAGTGTTGGTGTCAAGGGTTAAGAAGTTACTGATGCTAGAAAGGGGCATCTGTAACCAAGTCGGCAAAGAGTGTATTAGAGAGAGCGCTAAGATTGTGACGTACCTGAGATGTTTTACTGATGAACACTGGAGGAGGTGGAAGAGAGACAGAGAACTGTATAAAGAGGTGGTCTGATTGATGAAGTGGAGTGATGTGTATGTCCGAAGAGAGACATGAGCGCGTCATGATGAGGTCGAGCTGGTTGCCAGCCTGGTGGGTAGCTGAGGTAGATGGAGGTCCAGGCTGGAGATGAGATCAAGACACTCAGTAGCGTACGGTCGGTCTAACTGAATGTTGAAATCGCCGAGGACAACAAGAGGACAACCATCATCTGGGAGAGATGATAATAACATATCAAATTCCTCGATGAAGTTATCTAGTTGACCTGGGGGCCGATAGACGACAAAAAAATGACATTTAACCGGTTCAGTGATTGTCAGTGCATGGAATTCGAATGAGACAGTGTTTGATAAAAGTGTAAGAGGAGAGAATTTCCATTTGTGGGTGATAAGCAAACCTGTACCACCTCTTCTTTTGCCGATACGAGGAGAGTGAGAGACGTGGAAATTCGTTGAAAGGGCAGCTGGTGTCGCGGAATTCTCGGGACAAATCCACGTCTCAGTGAGGGCTAAAACCTGAAGACCAGCATGAGCTGCAAAAGCAGGAATGAAATCAGATTTATTGGTGGCTGACTGACTGTTCTATAGTCCTGCAGAGAAGGTGAAGGGCTCGCTTGTATTCACCTGCTGCAGAGTTCGCAGGTGTGCAAGAGTGCGCCTTCTCCTCTGAGGAAAGGAGCGTCTGTGTGAGGAGGAAATGACAGGGATGAACTGAAAACACATGCTGAAGAGAAAGGTGTGAATGGGTAAGAAAATGGATTGACCACTTAGAGATGTCCTTAGTTGCCTTGTCGTTGTCCTTGCTCGGTGGACTCGCGCAGGTAGACTCGCAGGTCTTTACACGAATAGGTCTTCACACGAGAGGCGGAACACGAGAGGCTGTCGCTTCTGCTGTCGCGTCAGTTACTTCCTACACAAACGCCTGACTTGTTCTGAACTTTTAGTGAAAACTGCAGACTTTTAAATGTTACCACCGGGACACGCCCCCTCCGGAACAATTAGACGTTCAACGCAAGGTGCAAATCACTCCTGTGATTTTTACACTCGTCAATTATGTCAGTTTTACATAGATGCATTTTATAATAGGGGTGCAAATCTTTCAGTGTCTGGCGATTCGATTCAATTCCAATTTTTGAGGTCACAGTTCAATTCAGAATCGATTTTCGATTCAGAAATGATTTTTTTAGTTCAATTGGTCTTTAAATTTAGTTTAAATTATGTGATTGACAAGATAAGAGCAAGGCAGCACAGTGGTTAGGGCTGTCAATCTAAAGGTTGGGGGTTCAAATACCAGGTCCACTGAAGTTACCAATGTGGGTCCTTGAGCAAGACCCTTAACCCTCATTGCTCCAGGGATGTTGTTATGAACCCTGTGCTCACCCATTAAGTCACTTTGGATAAAAGCGTCTGCTAAATGACCAAATGTAATGTAATGTAATGAAACGCCAATGTAAACAAATAGAACATTTATTTAAAACAATACTTTCAAATCTTTTTGCATCATTTTATATTTATACTATACTTTATACTATTTATATTATATATCTTCCGCTTTATCCTATATTAGGGTCGTGGTGGGGTTCCCCATGCCCATCTAGGGGAGAACGTCTCGGGCGCTGGGCAGATACACCCAGGACAGGGCGCCAACCTATCGCTGGGCACACACTCGTTCACACACACACACACACACACACACACACACACACACTCTTCATGGGTCACTTAGGAGAAAATGTTTTTGGACTGTGGGAGGAAACCGGAGAACCCGGAGGAAACCCACACTGACACGGGGAGAACATGGAAACTCCACCCAGATGGGGATTCGAACCGGGAATCCCTAGCGCTGAGAGGCGAACGTGCTAACCACTAAGCCACCGTACCGCCCAATAAAAATATATATGTATATTATATAATTGTATGTATATTAATACAAAAGTTTACCGGCGGCACGGTGGCTTAGTGGTTAGCACGTTCGCCTCTCAGCGCTAGGGATTCCTGGTTCGAATCCCCATCTGGGTGGAGTTTCCATGTTCTCCCCGTGTCTGCGTGGGTTTCCTCCGGGTTCTCCGGTTTCCTCCCACAGTCCAAAAACATGGATCAAGTTAATTGAGTTCTCAAAATTGCCCTGTTTAGAGTGTGTCTGTGTGAGTGAGTGTGTGCCCAGCGATGGATTGGCGCCCTGTCCTGGGTGTATCTGCCCAGCGCCCGAGATGTTCTCCCCTGGATGGGCATGGGGNTCCGGTTTCCTCCCACAGTCCAAAAACATGGATCAAGTTAATTGAGTTCTCAAAATTGCCCTGTTTAGAGTGTGTCTGTGTGAGTGAGTGTGTGCCCAGCGATGGATTGGCGCCCTGTCCTGGGTGTATCTGCCCAGCGCCCGAGATGTTCTCCCCTGGATGGGCATGGGGAACCCCACCGCGACCCTAATAGAGGATAAGCGGGAGATAATGAATGAATGAATGAAAAGTTTACCATGGTGCATTAGCCTTTAACCGAAACTAAAATACAGACTTTACAGTCATAGTGAATTTATATTTTGCAAATCTTAAATCTTAAACTTAACCTTACAAATAAAATCCATACTTCAGTCTTTTTAACTATAATGCACCAACATTTGCTACATTTTCAAAACTTAACTTTAAATATTGAATATATCTTTAACTTCTTTTAATAGTCGTATTTTCAAAGTACCTCAATTTTATTTTACACTCCTTGCAGACAGTTGTGCTCATGTCGAGCTCTCTATTGCTTCCTGGCTTTAAAAGCCAAACAGCGGCTTTTAACGACGATGGGGAGGTCGAAGCGCTCTCCCCCTGCTTCATGCTTTCAAGCTAGTAAACTACAACTGGAGCTGGTTAACAAGCTTGCTGTACGGTGGCCGAGCGGATATATAATGCGATATGCAGTACGCTCGGTATTAGGCGGCAAAAAATAAAACTTAAACACATTTTATTTAAAATCGATTCTTGGGCATTTTGAATTGATTCAGAACTATGAATCGCGGTTCTTTGAAGAATTAATTTTTTATTTTATCATTTACAGACTACAGTTCCTATATTTCACTGCATACTTTTTAAACTTTACTTATATGCAGTAATATATTAAAAGTAATATGCCTGTTTTAAAATTTATCATGAAATATTATCCATCCATCTATCCATTGGGAACTCAATTGACTTGATCCATGTTTTTCGACTGTGGAAGGGAACCGGAGAACCCGGAGGAAACCCACGCAGATACGGGGAGAACATGGTAACTCCACCCAGATGGGGATTTAAACCGGGAATCCCTAGTGCTGAGAGGCGAATGTACTAACCACTAAGCCGCCGTGTCATGAAATATTAGTTAAAAATTCATTTATTTTTCACTTTAATCAGGAGACCACTTCTTTACTAAAGGTGAAATTAATCACTATATCATTGCTTTCAAATCCACTTATTATAATTAATAGTTGATAAATCGTATAATTTATTCTAAGATTTATCAACTATTAATCATAAGTGTTGTATATCCCAGCAAAAAGTTTATAAACACTGATTTCATTAGTTAAATCTTAAGATTTTAAGTAGGAGTTTAGTGTAGAAAAAACAAAAATCTGATAAAAGTTTCTTAAGTTTAATTTAAATATTAAATATAAGTTAGTGGCTTGTTATTTATTAGATTTCCACCAATTGATGCTTATTTTCACAAGCACCATTGCTATTTAAACAATGCAAGGCATAAAAATAGACTGGTGTGGTATAAAGGAGCACTGTGCATCATGTCACATTTTGTGCAGGGTTTTAGAACAGCTTTACAATTTATTTATTCACAATAATGCTTTAACAATACATTTTATTCATGTACAGTATTTAAGCAATACTTACAAGAATCTAAACATGCTAACAATTCACATTACTACAGTGCTGAAAGAGGGATTAACAAAGTATGAACTGGACCTGACATTGAAAAATGAGTGTTAAAAGAAAGTTAGTGTATTTAATGACCAGTGAGTGTTTAGAAATCCACTTGTGCTAAAATTGTTTACAATTTTACTTTTATATGGGTTGGCCTTACAGACAGGGATAGTATGTGTGTGTAGATGCAATTACAAAAAGTATTTCTAATTTAATATATGATCTCATCCAAATAATGGTACTTTATGCAATCCAAGCCAAATTGTTATCCTAATTTATGTTTAATGTGTATGCAGACTCTTTTAGGGGACATCAATAGTGCAACAAGGACCTTCCATAGGTATTCATCAGTATGGCGTCAATTTGGCGGTCTTCCAGAATTCTACAACATTCCTCAGGGCTATACTATGGATAAGAGAGAAGGATACCCTTTACGGCCAGGTATTTAACAAATCACAGTACAAGAGGAAATTGTGGTCAAATATTTCAATCAGTTAGGTGGGATTTGTTTGTACTTCTTTGGTCCACAGTTAGGTGTTAACAATTTTGGTGAAGGAATTAATCATATTTGTGCAAGTATTGTAGCACATCAAAAATGATGCACCAGCAGATGTTAGTTAAAACTTTAAGGTCATTACAGAATAATTGTGTATAGTTTTGTCTTTCTGCATCAGCTTCTTAAAACATGCTTTCAATCTCCCACAAATGCATGTTTAAGTTTTTTTTTTTTTGTACTGGTTGCCATCCTGATGCAAAAAAGCACTGATGCATACACCTCTTATGGCTAAATGCAATAAAACATACATTTGTAAGCTAATAATTCACTTGAACCTTTATTGAATAAATATATGATGATGAGTCTTCACAGCTCTCTGATTCTTTAAGTAAGATGTTTTTTAACATCAAGGAGAAATCCTCATTCATTGCCAAAGCATTAAGCTGCAGTTCTGACAACTGTGTGTTTGTTAAAAAAACATAATATTTTATCCTATTAATATCTGGTCTTCACTATATTTTGGTAGAATTAAATATAAAGTACTTTGATGGCATATGATTTTTTAGAAGAAAATGGGCAATATAATAAAGAAGCTTTCCTAATTCTTTTCTATCCATGTGTCAAATTAAGTAAATATTTGGTTTATTTGTCTGTGTATCACCGCTTCTGGTCATATTTTTATTATAACTGTTGTTGCTTGTTTAGATTGATGTATTTTTCCACACCTCATCAGCTCATTAATGAACTCATAAATTAATGTTATTTATACAAGAAGAGTTGGATGTTAAAGTTCCATTCACATTATATATTTATGTTTTAGAGTTAATAGAGAGTGCCTTGTACCTGTATAAGGCCACGGGTGACCATACATTCCTGCAGCTGGGCCGCAGTGCTGTGGAATCCATTGAGAAAATCAGTCATGTTAAATGTGGGTTTGCAAGTGTGAGTACAGTGTTCTATTTTATTTTTCATTCATTACACTATGGAAACTGCCTATTTTATTTTTTCACACAAATTTTGTTTAAGCACATTTTAAGTGAGTTTGAAAATTTGCAACATGAAAAAACATGTTTATCTGTCTGCTTGCAAAGGTGAAGGACGTGAGAGACCACAAACTAGATAACCGAATGGAATCTTTTTTCTTGGCTGAAACAATCAAGTACCTCTACCTGCTGTTTGACCGTGATAACTTTCTTCACAATACTGGAACTCAATATGTGCTGGGAGGGCCGTACGGTGACTGCATCTTAGGGGCAGGGGGATATATATTTAACACTGAGGCACATCCACTTGATTTAGCTGCACTTCACTGCTGCAGCAAGGACCAGGATGAGCGCTGGGTGTTGCAGAACATCCTCCTTGGTTTACCGGAGCCTTCCATAAACAAATCAAAAGCAGTATTGAGACAAAACAATGCAGAAAGCATAGCACTAAATCCAGAAGAGAAAGGCAAATCACCTCTGCTTTCCTGTCCTACACAGGCTTTCAGTTCTCGATTTTCAATTATGGGCCAAGTTTTATCAGACGAAACATGAGAAGAAACCTCCACTTTAAAAAAAAAAAATAATAAATAAATAAAAAAGTGGTACCTCTGTCTGGATACTCACATAAGTCAGGGAATATTGATCCAAAGTAAAAACCTGAAAGATTTCAAATAGTTGGGGTATTGTATGTTGTTAATAGTATCATTTGTCATCAAATGTATAAATCATAATTGTGTACATGCTCTTTTAAGTGTTTGTGCTACACTAATTAAAAGACTTAAATCAATTCATGACTTATTTCACCAACTTGCTTTTAAGGTGCTTGAACAATTATGTTTAATTTGACACATTTTGCCAGAAGAACACTATGTATGGAAAGCATTTTATGTTTAAAATTTGCCTGTTTGCCTGCAAGTCATTTCAACTGTAAGTATGTGGTTGGCACGTGGATAAGTTGGATGATACATGCATGAATAGGACAAAACACCTCTTGAGTTACGATTATATATACACATTTGGTCATTTAGCAGATGCTTTTATCCAAAGTGACTTACACAGCACAGGGTTGGCCACAGTATCCCTGGAGCAATTAGGGTTTAAGGGCCTTGCTCAAGGACACACATTGGTAACTTCAGTGGACCTAGAGTTTGAACTCACAACCTTCAGATTGATAGCGCAACACCCTGAACAATAAGTCCCACAGTATAAGCAGCTTAAAAAAACGATGGATAAGTTTTTTTTTTCTTTACATTTTTTAAATTTTTTTTGAAGAAACCAATCTGAGAAATATGCGTGAAGGTTATGCAGGATATTGAAGTTTATTTTACATAGAAATTGTGTTATACCTTTTATTACATTTAGACAGCTTTTTTTAAATTGCATTTTAAGTAAACTTCAGAAAGTATTTCTGATCTTTGATGCAACAAGAACCAATATCTCTCCAATCTTTTTCTGCCAGTTAAGGACATCCTTTGACTCTGCACACCACAACTCTCCATGTCGAGGTTCAGCATTCTCACAGCGCTTCTTCACTTCCTCCAATTGCTCCTGGGTAGTTAAAAAAAAAAAAAAAATAAATAAAAAAAAAATAAAAAAAAAATGATATATATATATATATATATATATATATATATATATATATATGTTTTTTAAATGTACCAAAATACCATCTTCTACAATATCAATACAATATCATCTACAATTAGCAAAAAATATTTGTGGGAATACTTTAATGTTGGATACATTATTTTTTACTCCAGTATAATTTTTAAATAAGTACTCTTCATTACACTTAGTTGTGTGCTTCCTATTACACTTTAAAAAGACCACACGTGTGTCCACTTTTTCGTGTAGTTAACTTATTGGTGCATTCATTCATTCATTCATTATCTCCCGCTTATCCTCTATTAGGGTCGCGGTGGGGTTCCCCATGCCCATCCAGGGGAGAACGTCTCGGGCGCTGGGCAGATAGACCCAGGACAGGGCGCCAATCCATCGCTGGGCACACACTCACTCAGACACACTCTAAATGGGGCAATTTTGAGGATTCAATTAACTTGATCCATGTTTTTGGACTGTGGGAGGAAACCGGAGAACCCGGAGGAAACCCATGCAGACACAGGGAGAACATGGAAACTCCACCCAGATGGGGATTCGAACCAGGAATCCCTAGCGCTGAGAGGCGAACGTGCTAACCACTAAGCCACCGTGCCGCCCTTATTGGTGCAATTAAATTATATATCAAATAATGTATGTGTTATTGTTAAGGAATTATATTTTATAAAAATGATCAATCTTATAAAACATGTAGTTCCTGTCCTTAAATCTGATTGGCTAACAGTATGTCCAGCCGTGACATTACTGACAATAATGCACACCTCTGACTGCTTCACATTCATATCAATGCATAAAATGTGCTAACATGATAGAACATTATCTTAAAATCATGCAACATTAAAGGAAATACAAATACTGATGAGCACAAAGCCAGTATCCTCTGCTATGCATCGTGCCGAACACCTTTCTTGTGATTTATTTACAATAATGCTTGCCCTCTCGCTTTATAATATAACTGGAATTTTCTGATGGCTAATTGTAATTTATATGTATGTAATGTTGTATTGTTGTAAATAAGTCATTTAAAGACTTATGAGAATGCACCACAAATGCACCAGAGCGCCACAGGAGATCATAAATTATATGGTTCATATGATTTTGAAATAATGTGTGCAATAAATTAAATGTGTAATTATTTAAATTACTATGACATATCAACTACTTCCACTTTACTCTCATTGTACTGGAATTTTATCATGTTAAAATTTCCTTTTGTTTTTCAAATTGTTTTGGTACAATTTGTACCCTTACATTTTTGTGTATTTATTATTCCTGTAATGGTTCAATTTCAATAACCACTCACTGCTCATGGTACTTTGAAAACAAATAACATAAACCAACAAATTCCAAGCTTTTTTTTTTTTTTAACCCTCTCATAGCTTTCTAAAAATACACTTACCTCTGTTCCATGTTGAAGCTCAAATTTGTAGAACAATGCCCATGCGTCCCCTAGGTCTGGTTCAATTTTTACTGTACGCAGGAACCACTCTCTAGCTTTAGTTATCTTTCTCTCGCTCCAAAATAATCTACATATCACACAAACACACATTTAGATCAATATCTGAAAGTATAAACTACAAAAATGTTTAAATGGTTAAAAAAAAATCTAATACACAGTTTTAATTTTGGTTGTTTTATTTTGACAGGTAGAATAGTACAGAGCTCATTAAGGGACATGATTGTCTTTTTAACATTTCATCCATGAACAAAAATGTAGCCAGGATTTTAACAACATTATTAAAAAATAGGAAAATTACAGGAATAACCATTTAAGTATCTTAAACGTTTGTTGTGTTATTTTCACTGGGCAAACTTGAACATCAGGGGATTTATATTGTCCAAAATTATACCTGATCGAGAACAATTAACAAAATTGTTGAAATAATATTGAGTCTCTGTGTTTATTTTGGGAACAGATGATTCACAAACACTTCAAGAATCGGAAATAAGAATAATTTATTTAGAAAGGGTTCATAAATTAAACAGCAACATATGTTATTATAAAACTATCTGGTCACGATGTTGACAATAATTTATAAGAGAATCAGCTTAAGGCACTAGTGTGTACTACTTTGTTGTTATAACTGCAGAATTAGCATTCATACAAATGGAGATAGCACTGGCACAAACTTGTTGAATTTTCTTGCCCTAATTTCCAGTGACAAACACTTTGGCTTGTAAATTTACTTTGGGACTTGAAAAGTTTTTTGCATCTAGTACATATAATTTCATTTTTGACATGCATTTTGTTTTGCAGTTCTTGGTCACAGTAACAAAATCAGTTAAAAAATAGGTTTTAGGTAGTGTTCTAAATAAAGTAGGTTATCTGTTGGACAATTATCTACTAATGAGTTATTTATCTAGTAAATGACATTAATTAAGTAGTAAACAAGAAAACATTTTAAATGCAGAACAATTACATAATTAATGTTTTGTTCAGCTAAACATCAAATAATGTTTTGGGAACTGATAGTTCTTACTAAAATACTACTAGACTAGGGCTGCAAAAACGAATCCATAAAATGGATTATGAAAAGTGCCGATAACGAGTATAGTTATTGATTAGTTGGGTCGCACGATTTCCGCATTATTATCAATGTCGTAAACGCTTACGCTTCAACAATGCTGGAAAAAAAGTGGGTTCAACAGAACGAGGCAGTATCTGCAAAAAATGTTGATAAATTGTACAAATGAAACAGCCAACGCAGAAAAAAAGCTTCCGTTTAAATCATCAAAACTACGGGAGCATTTCACGCTTCACACAAATAAAGAACGTGTGACATGAGAACTCTGCGAAAATGAATTGACCCACATGGAGCACCACGGTGATGATACACCACCTGAAACTATGTTGGAGTCACCGATGAGGTTGAAGGACCTCAACAGCAGAGTAAATCAATACAATATTCCGTAGGGGTGCTGAAAAAAATCGATTCTTCAATGAATCGCGAATTGTAGACCTGCCGATTCTGAATCGATTCAAAATGCCCAAGAATCGATTTTTAAAAAATTTGTGTTTAAGTTTTATTTTTTGGCGCCCCCGCTCGAGCGCACTGCATATTGCATTACATATCCGCTCAGCCAACGTACAGCATGCTTGTTAACCAGCTCCTGTTGTAATTCGCTAGCATGGTAGTGAGACGCATGGAGCAGGAGGAGAGCGGGATGTTAAGTTTTAAAGATTTGCAAAATATAAACGCACTACGACTGTAAAGTCTGTATTTTAGTTTGGATTAAAGGCTAATGCACTATGGTAATCTTTGGTATTAATATATTTTTAATTATTTGTTCACTGAAGGATGTTTTTTATGTAAGAAAAATCCAGGTAGCTAAGCTAACCTAATACTGCTCATTTTAATTTAGTGCAATCCTATTTTTTTGTATAAATATAAAATGATGCAAAAAGATTTGATACAGGAAGAAACCTGAAAGTATTGTTTTAAATAAATGTTATATTTGTTTACATTGTCATTTCATCTTGTCAATCACATAATTTAATTTATTTAAAGACCATTTGAACTGAAAAAAAAAAAAAAAAAAAAAAAAAAAAAAAACACGTTTCTGAATCGAATCATAACCTAATAAATCGGAATCGAATTGAATCGCCAGACACAGAGATCTGCACCCCTAATATCCTGAGTTTCTTTAGTTTTGAAGTAAATGAACGTAACGGTCACTCACACTATGAGATCGACATAGCATGCTTCATTCTGTTTTTGGTTGTTAACTGGATAATAACAGTGATGGAGAACGTGTACTACTTTTTTCTTCCTTCTAATTAGCTTAAGCAGTTTTAAATGTGCTTTATAAATACACAACTTGTACACAATGGTGGTAATTAATGATCAAGTTTCACGATTTAATTCTTTGACAAAATATGAGTGAAGACACTGCACTCTATGGGAGTGGCGGGGATGAGGTAACATTACAGCTACACAAATTTGTGTAATTTAGTTTAGTAACTACTGACTTGTGGTGTGCTCATTTGTAAGTCGTTTTGGATAAAGGCATCTGCTAAATGACTTAATGTAAAGACACTGAAAAAAAAAAAATGTATCTGATTCATTGAAAAAAAAAAAAATGATCGACCGATTAATCGATTATCAAAATAATCGTTAGTTGCAGCCCTATACTAGACATTAAAAAATATACTTTAAAATTAAAGAAGCTTACTTTGCAACAGCCAGTAGAACATGTGGATCATGCTCACATTTTTTCAGTGCATCCACACTTTTCGTCTTTCTTTGTGGTCTGCCCTCCAAGAACACAGCCTCAGCCCAAAGAATTCCTTTAATAGAGAGGAATTCAGTTTTAAGAAGGCAATCAACAAATGTGAAAAATGGGTTCATAAATATTCTAAAAACGCGAATTTGTAACCAACCAGAGTTTGGGCATTCCTGCAAAGCTTTGGCCATTAATGTGTTGGCAATATTCTTTAGTTCTGCTCTGTACTCTAGTCGAACTGATTCTAACCTAAGAAATGGAAGGGGGTATTACAGGCATTTAACACACATTACATAATTTATGTATTTGTATGCTTTTTTTTGTAGTGTAGTCTGTATGTTTGCGTTATGTGTATACACTTTTTGGTATAAAAAAAAAAAAATTAACTGAAGATTAAAAAAAAAAAAAAAAAAAAAGCCAGGAGCTTACCAGAGATCAGCGTTCTGTGGGTTTTTAAGCCGTGCTTTCTCGAGGATTGCACGGGCACGTGTTAGCTGGCCCACTTTCTCTTCCAGACGTGAAAGTAAAAGCCACAGAGGCACAGAGTGGGGACATTTCTTGAGCTGAATAATAAAAAAAAATAATGAATATGTATTCTGTATCCTATGTTATTTGCCCTATAACTAAATCTAACTGCAGTATAAACTGTTCTTAAATCAAAACATTATACACACACACATACATGCAGTGGTATAGTAATAGTAAACTGCACATCTGCTGTCTAATCAGCATCTTGATATGCTATACCCATAGGGCAGATGGAAAATTTCTGCAAAGAAGAAGTGCTTAACACAGAACTAGACGAGTTTATAAACACAATTTGTGTACATCAAAAAAAGATCTGAGTTCAGCTTATGAAAAACGGAAGGGAAAAACAAGTGTATTTATATTTTTGTTCAGTATAGAAACCCCATGTGTAAAACCAAGTGTTGAACCATGAATGAATAGCCTGTGGAACTACTCAACAGCAAAAACTTAATAATTGGTCACAAACCAAGGAAATTGGGCAAGAAAGCCTTCAAAACAAATTCATAGAGAAAACAATTTGTTACATTTACATTTATCGGTCAATTAACAGGCCTTTAAAAATCCAAAGTGACTTACAAAGTCAGTGTGTTTGAACTCGTAAGGTGCTCCTTGCATTAGTGAAGTATGAAGCTTCAGAGATTTTGCCTTTTTGTCCCTCAGCAATAAACGATCTGACATTGGGGTGTATTTGAATAATGAAAAGTAATTGCTCGTCTAAAATCATTGTTGCCATCTTTCTTTTAATTATAAAGATATAACTTAGGTGAATATTTCCTTTTATGATTGGGTTCAGCTATTTAATATTTATGTGCTAAACAACTGAGGAAAAAGCTTATTCCTCATAATAACATGCCCACATACACTGGTAGCACTACACATTCAAATCCAAATAAAAACAAGAAAGAAATACATTTTTAAATTGAAAATAAGTAATTTTAAAAACATAGTAGTGTCTTCATTTTCATTTACATACTCAAATATATATAATATGAACTGAAAGTTGGTTACAGATATAGTTTTTCTGTTTATAAGTATAATAAATATAAACTTTATATAATAAAATTATAAACTTTATTTCTGATTACTTCTTTACACCTGTGTGGCATGGAGTCAACCCACACCTGAGTCCTACACTTTACAGCAACAGAAGCTTTGATGGCATCTAATTCTAAGATAACACTTGAACCACCAACCAACAGCACCGCCACCACCTTCCTCGCAGTTATGGCATCAACTATTTCTTCCGCTAGGAACTGTAGGACTTTTCGAGTATTAATAAAGTCCTCCGCGTCCCATTATCGATTACGGAGAATGAGAGACGGTCAAAGGTTTAATGTGTGTTCTATTATGTAAAATATCTGACTCCAAAGATATTTGTATTAAACTGTAACTTTAGTTACAGGAGTGCTTCTCTGCACTAAGTGGGTTAAATTTATCTCGATGGTTTAAGCTATATCTGACTCAGAGGTATTCTGTAAGCATGCAGAAATCTTAATTCTGTCAGAGGCTTTTATAATACATGGACAGAGGCTATATTGACATGTGGATATATTTAAATATCCCTCAGAGGTCAATCTTATAGCTGCTCAATATACACCATTTACTGTGAAATAAATTACCCCTTAATCTCCAGCTTAAAAGATTTAACTGGAGACTTTGGTTTAAAGTAAGTAACAGTATTTATTACAAGGGATTAATGCAGAACACACAGATTACTAAAATTACTGAACACGTTATAATAAAAGTTACATTAATAGTAAATGAACGCCCCCTTTAGGTACAAACTCACGTGTTACGCGAACGCTGGAAAGATACCGGAACCAAGAGCCAGCTGGGCCGAGCAAAGCGAGGCAGGCCTTGGCTAAGCAGAGCCTGACCAGGCCAACCAAGCAGAGCAGGGCCCAGCTGCAGCACTGGCCCGAGCTAGACCAGAAGACCAAATGATGAGCCCAAGAGACAAATGGTATCAGCTGAGACTGATGTGTAGTGAGCTGCATTGTTTGTGAGATGCCATAGGTGTGATGCTTCATGCTGATTGATTGGATTAAAATACAAAGGAGTTTCTCCTGCAGACCATCTGTTAGGCTACAGTATTCCAGAAATATGTAATGTTCTATAAATCTACTACATCACAATCTAGCAATGTATACCTTGTACAGAAATAAGCACCTTTGGAAGATGATCATATGCATAC
>JAFMOD010001767.1:303950-331450 GCA_019802435.1 Corydoras maculifer
GGCTAATCACATTGCGTGTGAATGTGTGCGCGTGTGTATAAGCGCTTCCAATACTGTGCTGTAAAAAAAAGCGCCGACACGTGATAAACGCTTTTTTCCCCCCAAACCTCCATTGCGATCTACCTGAAACCCCTTCGCGATCGACCGTATTGAGCAACCCTGACTTAGATGAAGTCAAAGAACAGAATTCTTGAATAATTACTTGGATGAACAAGGTGTTTGAGGACAAGGTGAAATCCCATAGTTATTATACTGTTTCCCAAGTTGTTAACTTGGTAAGTTAACTGCAGGAGCTCTTGCAGCTAATTACTGATCAAATAATTTCTGACAAAGTTCAATACCGTCACAGACATGCTTGAATGTTGATAGTAAATAACACCAGATTTTTTTTATGTTCAAATCAGGGTTATTTCATTAAGGAATGTATTTAGGCCCCAATAAAAATGTCAAAAAAGTCCTATTCATGGTCCAGGGGCTTTTTTTTTTTTTTACTGATCAGTTTAATCGACCGATGTAAATATTTAAAATCAAGAGTTTGGCTAACCTTAGGGCACATTTCAGTGCCTTTCATGATAAGATTCCTGGCCACTTGTAGCTTGCCAGTTACCTCCTCCAAACGCGCTGAGGCAATCCAAGCAGGTGGATGGTGAGGGTTTGTTTCCCTCACAGACTTCAAAAGTAGACGTGCCTTCTTAATGTCACTGAAGAAAAATAACATCTTATGTAGGTCAATGTACTACATGACTTTTTTTAAACTAAAAGTACAATTACAAATTCTTTTAAAGTCTTATCAGTAAAAAATATTAATAAAAAAATAGATGCATACCACTGAGGACTAATAAAGTTCAAGCTATCTGATAAGGTAAAGTATGAACTTCAATTGGTTCATGATGCTTAATGACATTAACACAAGAAAAAAACTAACTTGAAAAGAATAATAACAGCGGTTTATTACTAATGTAAGTTTTCTGCATTGTTGAAATAATCAATTGTATAGTTTTATCACAAACTTAAAACACAGCCTTTCTATGTAAATCTACAAAGACATGCAGCAAGGACACACCGTGATATTTTGCTCTTTAAAACTGATGAGATGGTTGGGGTTTTGTGTTTTGGAAAGTGGGGTTAAGGTCATCTTAACATGCTTTACAATTTGCAAACATGTAGATTTACATTTAGCAGAATCTTGAAGTAATTTACAAGTAAGAGAAATAAATAAACAAATGCTGAAAAAGCTGAAATGGTGTATTATCAAACCTGATTGTTTGATATCTGATTTCAACAACTAGGTTTTCCTTAATGTTTTTTAAGCAGCTGCTTAAAGAAGATGTGTGTTTTGTGTTGTTTCTTGAATGTACAACAGACATACTTTTTGTTGATGTTACTTAATGCCTTTCTGAGCTGTTAGGAAAAGTTAAAGCTAAGCACCAGCTAATAAAAAAATTGTAAAATATGTAAAAAAAAAAAGTTATGTTGCTAACTTGTAATAAACAATGGTTACATTTTTCCCCCCTCCAAACTCTAAAAAATTAAAAGACTTTAATTTAGCTAATCCCGCTGTCTTTAGAGTTTGTATATATGTCATACGTGAAGTAGATGGTGGACAACAAGCCAAGAAGTTAAGCCAGATGAACTGAGGTCAAAATGACAAAAAGATTTGTGTTGTTTGCGGCTGCAGTAATTCAATGTACATTGTAACCACCCCTTGCACAAATGTCCCAAAGATCACAAAGTATAAAAAAATGCACAAATTTGTTAACTTTAAAGTGCACATTGAAAAGAACCTTCCGCTCACGCCATTATCACAGAAAATATTGACTCAAACTGCCACTATTTGGCCGATGTAACCCGCCAAAAGTCATGCTCCTGCTGTCCCATGTCTTTCTCTCTTCCTGCAGCATATACATAATATACATACTCTTCATCTGTTAGGTCAATATCAGCAATGGAAAATCCACAGACCAAGTCACTAATTGCAGCTGTTTGATAGCTCCGTTACTCACTGTATTTCACCGGTGATGTCAAGGAAATCCTAGAATTTTTGTAGTCACTTCGGGCTTTTATGTCAATTTACTTGAACTCATTAATTGTCAAATCAAACTAAATGTTTTTATTTTATATTCACATTTAAATTCATTCATTCATTCATTATCTCTTTCATTATCGCTTTATCCTCTATTAGGGTCGCGGTGGGGTTCCCCATGCCCATCCAAGGGAGAATGTCTCGGGCGCTGGGCAGATAGACCCAGGACAGGGCGCCAATCCATCGCTGGGCACACACTCACTCACACAGACACACTCTATATGGGACAATTTTGAGAATTGACTTGAACCATGTTTTTGGACTGTGGGAGGAAACCGGAGAACCCAGAGGAAACCCATGCAAACACGGGATGAACATGGAAACTCCACCCAGATGGGGATTTGAACCGGGAATCCCTAGCGCTGAAAGGCGAACATGCTAACCACTAAGCCACCATGCCGCCACATTGAAATTTTTATGCTAAAAAATGTGAAATCTTCAGGGTGGTCCATTAGGTGTTGCTTAGCCTTAGCCTAATATAAATGTGCCACTGTCAATTGTGTAACTTAATGGTAGGAGTTGGGCTTTCAGTGCAGCCAGTATTTAGCTGTGTGACATATGCTATCTTCTCTGGGAGAGACAAAAAAAAATATTGCCTGCTACTTCAGGGAGCTAAGTAAAACGAAGTAAATTCCGTATAACTGTTAGTTATGCCGGCATTAGATCAACCAGCACTGTCAACCAAACTCAGTCTTCTACATAATTATGTGCTTTATAAGCTCTAGCTGCTTTTCTTGATGGTTTTATTAAGGTGTAATCAGCTTCTTTGAGGTGTTGTCAGCACTTTGTCAATGGCACTGCAGCTATGACAAATACTGGATGCAACCAGGATTTCAGTTGGACTGGTTGTGTTGCAGTCCTGCAGGATGGCCTCACTGGACTTATATAGTTTTTCAATTTTATTTTTAATGGACACCTGATTACTACACAATCTATACACAGCTGTCCTACACTGTTAATGCTGCCCGGCCACATAATGAGGAGTCCCCCCAATGAGCCCTGGTCCTCCCAAGGTTTCATCCTTAAAAAATAAAAAATAAAAGACGTTTTTCCTTGCCACCGTCACTTCAGCTTGCTCTTTGGGGGTTCAGGCCCATAACACCGTAAAGCATGCTTTGTAACAATGTACTATTATAAAACAGTGCTATAAAAAAAAAAAAAACATTCCTGTGTCCAATGTCATCTGCACGCTCCTCCTGCTATTGCAAAAACTACAGTTGTAAAAAGCGCTATGTAAATAAAACTTAAACTAGCACTGAAAACATCTAATTATTGTTAACACAGTGAGATTATCTCATTTACCTCCACAATGTTAAATGTTGTGTAGTTTGTGGATGACTTTACCTTTAAACCATAACAGGGCATATTGCCATTAATATTTTGAGATTTTAAACACTTCAGTTGTTTAAAAACAGTTTATAATTAAACCTGCTCATGAACAATACTCTGTAAGAAAATGTTACCTAATGTCACCTCCATGCGTTGGGATCATAGAGTTGAGGTCAGTCAGATAACCTTTAGGGTCCACCACTGTTTGCCCACTCACTGAATCAGATACCTGTAGACGTCAAATACAAAATGCAGCCACTGATTATATTTAACTATTTATTATATTTTATGTATATTAAATATATTTAATTATATTTAATATATTGTATGCAAATATTTCTGCATTGTGTGTACTTTTAATATAAATGTGTTTTGTCCTTTTTTAATATTAAAAGATAAGGACCAACTTAAGGCATTATTAAAATGGCCATACTCTGCTTTAAATAATAAACGTTTTACAGTAATCATAGAATTCATGTTGACAGAGATATAAACTAATAATATTGGCCTGCCTGTATTCTCAGCTCGGTAAAGAGATTAACCCTGGTAGTGGCGTCTGTGTGTTGCACTGGTATAAGTGGATACATTAGTGTGGATTAGTGTTTTATTTATAGAACATACAATGTCACTTACACAGTCAGAGAATAAAAAGCTGTGCTACAATTCCCCTTTCAATCATATCATGTTTTATACAATTTTCTCCACCATTTTAATTACCTGGCTTAGTCTCATATCCATCAAAGTGTTTCTGGCCTGGCCAATCTTCCTCATATCCAGATCTCCTACTCCTGGGGTCAAGCTCCCTGGGTATGGAGTATTTAAGCCACCAGGAAATGGTGTGTTTAGACCACCAAATTGCTGTAGAACAAAATAAAACAATCATCTTAAAAAACAGTGCATGAAACAAACATGTAAGTCCAAACCTGACGTAAACCATCCATGAACAACATTTAATTAACTTTGTCAAGAAACTTGCATAAACACAAACAAAATTTTACAAATATTTTCGGGTGAATAGCATTCAGCAATTTTAACACAAAGGAGGATGTTTACTGCTTGGCGAGGGTCAACGGTGTTGTGGTTCTCTCCAGTTTGAAGGTGTTTAGCAAAGAAGCTGTCAGGTACAGGTGTAAGTTTTTCATGCCGTGGGTTCCTTTGTCTCTTGTTTCTAGCATCTCCAACATCTGGAATACTCAACCACTCCTCTTCTGTCACCTCAGCTAGTTTCCTCTATGCAAACAAACAAAATATATTTGTTATTGCATACAATTCTAAAGGCGCAATCCACAAACAAGTAAATGGAAATCAACCTTCAAATCTGAAAATTGTTGCTGAATCTTTGGTCTCTCCATACGGTACTTCTCAATCTCCTCTTTTTCTCTTAACTCCCTGTTAAGAAAAATAAATACATACAAGTAAGTAATAAAACTTAGTAATAAAATTATTGTTAATAATGTTTTAAGACAAAATGGTTCATGCATCAGTGATTGCACAATGTCTATAGAACATTGTCAGAAGGTCAACTGCAACAGCCAGACAGGAAATTCTTACCTTCTCTCCTTTCGTCTTTCATCCATTCTCTTATCTAGTGCCGCATAAATTGCATCTGCTTCTTCATCATCCTTTTCATAAGGTCCACTGGAGAAAAGACTACCTGCATATCCATTGAACTGGGTAACAAAGACAATAATAAGAAATGTTTCTACAGTACTGTCCAGAATTACTGGAGAGGCAAAGCCACTTTATTGGTTATTTTTTGGGATTTGAGATCAAAGGACAAATGCCAGGCTTTAGATTTCAGCTTTTATTTTCCCGTATTTACACCAAGCTGTGTTAACCCTCCAAATTAAACACCAATTTTATTAATTGAATAAATAGCAGAGCACCTACGCTAAATACGAAAGATGAAAAACATTAAAAGATATGTTAGTGTTTAACATTTAACAAAAGCAACTTTAAAACTTGCAACCAACTAAAATTGCACAAACACAAACACACAGACACAAACATGCACCGCATTGCAACGTGACTAATGTGTCCATTATGTGGTAGAACAATCACATTACAGCAAAGAAAATCCAGAATTTAAATAAACTTAAGTGTAAATGATTTAAATAAAAAAGCTTAATACTTAATGTCCTGCAAATCCTGTATATTTAAACTTAAACAATATCTGAACCAAGTTACACATGCCATTGCTGGTTACCTCATCATAATTGGTGTCATTCAGGTCCTCATCATCATCATCCTGATTACTCTTCTTCATTTGATCACCCACCGTCCTCTTTCCTGGAGGTGCATGTCGATCATCAACAGGATCATTCGCATCACGAGCAGGACCAATATCAGATCTTGTGGTAAAACCTGTGGCACTGTATACAGAAAACATAAAAAATTGTCAGAAAGAACACAATGCAACTTCAAGTAGTAGTATGCCATGACTGTTTTACTTTATAATAAATGTTTTACTTTATATATAAATAATTTTTTTTTTTTTAAATCCTCTCTTCGGTCCTTATTTGTTTGCCCCGCGTTACAGTGCAGTGTATTCTTAATGTTAATAGTGTCACACAAATTTAAAATACAGAATTTTTCAAGATAAAGAATGGGCTTTATTCACACATTGCATACATTAAAACAAAAATGTGGGCAGATAAATCACATCGGAAGTCCCACTCCTACATTACATTACAATTAGATTACATAACACAAAAAAATGACAGTAGCAAATACCACAAATATTTTAAATCCCTTTAACAAGTATAAAATATATTTTTGCTATTGTGAGTGGTTCAGTTTAACCCATTTAAGGCATATTGAACGGAACACTAATGCTTGGTATATAAACGGAAAACCAAACTAATTAGTAAATAAAAGAACATAAAAGAAGGCATTTTATAGAGATGATGAATTCAGAACATAAATTGTTTTTTTTAAAAATAGGCTTTTATCCTGCAGGTACTGCATTTTATCAAAATCAAGGTGTTTATACCAAAATTGTGTACAAATTTTATTTTTATTTTATTCCAAAATCAATACATATTTTTAATAGTTTTTTTTAAGGTATATAATGAGTTGATTCACCAATCAGATCCCTTTATCTGAATTCTACACAGATATAGAATCACATTTAATTATCCAAATAATACAGCTCTTGAATATTTAATTCATCTATTATTGTTTTCTAGTCACGGACATGTGAAGGAACCAGCCTTGCTACTTTAACGTCCCAGTTCTATGGCTAAAAGACTGTTTCACAAGTCCCCATGTGTATAAGACCTTACATGTTTTCCATGTGTCGGTGTGGGTTTCCTCTGGATTATCCAGTTTACTCCCACAGTTCAAATAAATGTACTCAAGTCAAACTGAATGCTCTAAATTGCCCCATATAGAGTGTGTCAGTGTGCGTGATAGATTGGCTCCCTGTCCAAGATGTATCTCCCCAGCACCCGAAATGTTCTCTCCTGGATGTGCATGGGAACCCCCCCCTTCCCAATAGAGGACTTTGCTTAAGATAATGAATTAATAACGCATATATATATATATATATATATATATATATATATATATATATATATATATATATATATATATATATATATATATATATATTCATTCATTATCTCCCGCTTTTTCCTCTGGTGGGGTTCCCCATGCCCATCCAGGGGAGAGCGTCTCGGGCGCTGGGCAGATAGACCCAGGAGGGGCGCCAATCCATCGCTGGGCACACACTCACTCACACACATTATATATGGGGCAATTTGGAGAATTCAATTGACTTGATCCATGTTTTTGGACTGTGGGAGGAAACCGGAGAACCCGGAGTAAACTCACGCGGACACGGGGAGAACATGGAAGCTACACCCAGATCGGGATTCGAACAGGGAATCCCTAGCGCTGAGAGGCGAATGTGCTAACCACTAAGCCACCGTGCCGCCTATATATATATATATATATATATATATATATATATATATATATATATATATATATATATATATATATATGTGCGCCCAGCGATGGATTGGCGCCCTGACCTGGGTCTATCTGCCCAGCGCCCGAGACGTTCTCCCCTGGATGGGCATAGGGAACCCCACCGCGACCCTAATAGAGGATAAGCGGGAGATAATGAATGAAAGAATGAATATATATATATATATATATATATATATATATATATATATATATATATATATATATATATATATATAATTTTTGCAGTAGATCTTTAGACTCGCAAATCTTACCCTCTGCCCAGGCCAGGTACATAGCCAAGGGGTGCCGACATGCCCAGAAACGGCTTCTTTTTCTTCCCCATAAGCGGAGAAGCCAGGGGAACAATGGGGCCGCTAGGCACATTTCCACCGCTGCTGGTGCCAGTGGAACTTTTGGCAGTTGTTTTTGAAGACTGTTTTGTGGTGGAAGTAGACATCGTCGTTCCGAGTAACGTGAGGCCAAAGCAGTTGTCTTTCAAAAATCGACGTAAACACGTTCCCTCCGTAAAAGAAACGTACTTCCTTCTTCCTCTTCCTTTTTTAGCCGGTTAACGAGTAGGTTCATTATGTGTTACCGCCACCTTGTGGACAGTAGTGTGAATTCAAAGTCAAATAGAATTGTAACGTTATTGCTATTGATGGTCTATAGTGGGCACGCTTTTCTGGCCCGAGATCTACTTTTCCATTGGACAGGTCATCGAGATCTTCCGGGGTCAATCTCTATTTTTTGGGCTTTTATATTGAAACCTGTTTACATACATCATGTTAGTATTGTCGAATCTGTTAGAATTGCTCTTTTATTTAACACATTCCAGCAAATAGCACGGAGAAAACCTGATTTTGGTACACTGAAACACACAGTATACAGCACAAATGTAAAACAATCACTGTAACCCACATTTCCCCAAACATCCATCCATCCATCCATCCATTATCTTCCGCTTTATCCTCTATTAGGGTCACGGTGGGGTTCCCCATGCATTCAGGGGAGAACACTTCGGGCGCTGGGCAGATACAGCCAGGACAGGGCACACTCACACACACAAACACACTCTATATGGGGCAATTTGGAGAATTCAGTTGACCTTGATCCATGTTTGTGGACTGTGGGAAGAAACCGGAGAAGCCACGTGGACATGGGGAGAACATAGAAACCCCACCCAGATTGGGATTCGAACTGGGTATCCCTAGCGCTGAGAGGAGAACATGCTAACCACTAAGCCACTGTGCTGCCCCAAACAGAACATGAACATTAATAAAAGCATTTTGAGTTTGACATTGTAAACCCCCTGACACGTGATAAACTCTTTTTTTTCTCAAACATCCATCGCGATCTACCTGACACCCCTTCGCGATCGACGTATTGAGCACTCCTGGTCTATAGTTTATTGGTATGGTCTTTTCTACCTAAATGGGTATTATAGTGTCTTCCATCTGGTGGCTATTGCTTCTTTTTCTCATTAAGAATGTTCATTTTACTAAAGTTCCAAAGCTTCCAAAGTTCTAAATTTAAAATAAAGTGTTTAAAGTGTTTCTTAAAACAGTGTTAAGAAAAATGAAGCCCTACAACTCTCTGTTATTTAATGCAGCCAATGAATTTTGTGTTCTGTTTGCATATTTTTTGTGTTTACGTAAAGTTCATTGCCTTTTTTAGTATTAAAGGGAATTAAAATACAATTTTGTAATTATGTCTCAGTCATAGGGTGACCAGATTCCAATTCACCAGATGTGGAACAAAGACTATGTGTGGGACGATGTCGGACATCAATGCATCAAGGTAGTCTAAAATAACTTGAAACAAATAAAGAAACATCTGTATTCTGCCCCTTAAGCTTATAACAGACTTCAAATAAAAACGTGTGTGTATTTATATATATATATATATATACACACACACACCCACATATATACATAAGTGTATACATATAACTGTATACACACACACACACACACACTTGCGTCCGTGTTCCCGATTGGTTGACAATCAAACAGCCTGCCTTTCCCCCGATAACACAGCCATCCAATGGCAGATTATAAAACACCCGTTTTAAAACTGGAGTCTGACTTCCAGTCAAAGCGGGCCGTCTCAATTTGCGGGAAATTGCGTGACTGTCCCGCACAAAGTGGGACATCTGGTCACCCTACTAATTCAAGATTTAAATTCATGTGGCAAATTCATAAGCAAAGGGTCACTTTTAAGACTGATATTTACTGAATAAGTAGCATTAATAGTTTACAATGCAGAAATTGCTCATTGTACACTTTGTCTGTGTTATTTATGTTACACTTCTCACATTTAAGTACAAGTATAAGTTCAAGAATAAACCTAATCAGTGTTGTCAAGAACATTTGTGCTGTTATCTTTAAATCGGAGAGAGCTACAGTGAGAACTCAATGCTCCAGAAAACAGCACAAGAGTTTAGTGATTTACAGTAGCCAAAGAAGATGTCTAATAATGATAGTGTGCCGATGTGCATATGCAGCAGAGCTGTATGCTTATGAAGCCGTGACCAAGTGTCAAAAATGAGCTGCAGCTTCACGCTAACATGCATTTACAAGTTACTGATGCCCAAAAGGTCGTGACTCAATTCTTCTACAAGAGCCACAAAGAGACCAAAGACTCTGCAAGATGACGCAGAAGGCCAAGAACTGTACGATGCTCAAGTAAGAAGAATTAAACATCATTTCAGTGTGTGCTACAAGAAGTGGAAGGAAGTCATAAAGACAGTAACCAAACACTAAGTGGAACAGTACTCAGCCACTTTGTAAAATGAACATGTTCCTAAAGTAAATATGCTTCATGAGCTTGAATGCTGTTTATGAAGAGTTAAGACAAATCAGTGTTCCTGAACGAGACATTAAATATCAGTATTTTTTTCCATTGTTCTTGTCAGAGCACTCACAGAATCTAATAATGCCAGTCGTATTCCATTACCTGAACCAGCAATATTCAGTGGTGATCGTTTCTGATACAATGACTGGAAGGTTTCCTTTCAGACTTTCATTGACAGGAAGAACATACCAGCTGAAAAAAAAAAAATCTATGCAAATATGTGGGTGAGAGCTATTTCTTATGGAGCGGTCCATTTCTTATTGCCAAAGCCTTCAGAGATAAGATTGAAGCATGGCCCAAAATAAGTTCCAAGGGTAGCCTAGAAGTTCAGGATATTGTTGACTTCCTTTGCAGTTGTGAATCCACAATGTCTCAAATTAAGGGGGGGGGGGGGGGGGGGGGGGGGGGGGGGGGGGGGGGGGGGGGGGGGGGGGGGGGGGGGGGGGGGGGGGGGGGGGGGGGGGGGGGGGGGGGGGGGGGGACACACACACACACACACACACACACACACACACACACACACGCACAGACACACCTGTAAACCTAACATGTGCATAATTGTGAATTTAAAAATAAGGTGCTAGTGCAGCAGTAAAATGTGCAGTGCATGTGCAGACTGAGTTAAATAAATCTAAATATAAAATATGGAGAACAAAGTGTCACTGGTGAGAGAATGGATGTGTGTGGTAGACTGTCTCCAGAAAAGTAGAGTTTTTTTTAATGTTCAGCTGTTCATGAGTGTGATGGCGTGTGGAAAGAAGCTTTTCAGTAGTCTGGAGGACTTGATCCTCAACTGGCTGAAACGCCGGCCTGAGGGAAGATACTGGAACAGGTAATGTCCTGGATGTGATGGATCGCAGACAATGTTCTCTGACCGCTTCCTGGTTCCAACCCTGTGCAGGTCCGGTAGAGAGGGTAACTTAACACCGATGTAGAGTGAGAAGAGCTACGGGGAGAAAACACAACCTTGTGGAGCTCCTGTGCTGATGGTTCTGGTTCCTGATATGATCTTTCCCAGCCTCACCTGCTGCTCTCTGCCAGTGAGGAAGTCATGTGGAGGCTGGCACACTGAGGTGGGTCAGGTTGGTGTGTTGATGTCCGGGGATGATTGTATTGAAGGCAAAGCTGAAGTCCAAGAACAGAACTCTTGCATATGTACATGGACGGTCCAGATGCTGGAGGATGTGGTGAAGTCCCATGTTCACTGCATCATCCACAGACCTGTTGGCCCGATACACGAACTGCAGGGGTCTAGTTAGGAATTGGTGATCTTCAAGTGGGTGAGAACCAGCCTCTCGAAGGAATTCATGACCACAGAGGTCAGTACGACTGGTCTGTAGTCATTCAGTCCTGAGATGACTAAATGACTACAGAAATAGAGGAATAAAATCAAATGCTCCCAAGCTTAAGCTACTTTGTCCAGTTTCTGACACGGAAGCCAAAATCGCTTGCAATCCAATAACATCTCTTCATGCACCAAAACCAAGTGAGGGAAAGAAGAGCAAGGTTAAAAGTAAAAGAAGTCCTAGAGCAAAAGCTTTAATAACAAGCTCACATGAGAATGTCAAAGTCACAAGCTGTGTCTTCTGTGAGAAAGTAGCGTTTACTAGATTGTCATAAGTTCATGAAGAAGACAATCACATAGTCAAGTTTGTTCAAGAGAAAAGGTTGTGTTTTGGCTGTTTAAAGTAGGGTCATCATTCCAAGAATTGCAGGAATAGAAATATTTGGAAGACATGTGAAAAATACATCCAACTTGTCTTCGTGATAATCGCACCAAGGAAGAACGAACGCAAGCAAGGGCTGATGGAGGTATATTCCATGACAAGTCAAAGGATGAAAAGCCAGACCAGCCACAAGATCAAACACCAAGAGTAATGCAGAATAGTGGAGACACCCGTACATCTGCAATAGAACACGTTCTCTATCGCTGTTATTATCCAGTTAACAACCAATTACAGCATGAACCTCGTTCTGTTCAACCCGTTATTTTTTCCAGCATTATTGAAGCACTGCAGGTGATGTAAGCGGTTACGACATTGCAAGTAACGCGGAAATAGTGCGACCCAACGAATCGATAATGGAAATTCTTATCGATACTTTGGATAATCGATTTTTTATCGATTTTATTGATTCGTTGTTGCAGCCCTAGAACTGACCTTTGCGGAACACCATATTTAACTTTAGCACGATCAGAACATTGGTTGTTAAAACAGGTGAATTGATATCGATCTCTCAGATAGGATTTACACCACTAGAGTGTAGATCCTGTAATGCCCACAGTGTTTTCTAATCTATCAACTAAGATGTTATTGTCTATAGCAGGGGTCTCAAACTCAAATTACCTGGGGGCCACTAACCAGGCTGTGTTTTCGATGAGGGGCCAGATTGAAGAATTGCAAAAAAAGCGGGAAAATGGAAAATCAACTATTTATATAATAACTATGTACACATATTCATTCATTCATTATCTCCCTCTTTATCCTCTATTTGGGTCGTGGGGGGGTTCCCCATGCCCATCCAGGGGTGAACGTTTCAGGTGCTGGGCAGACAGGACACCCAGGACAGGACGCCAATCTATTGCTGGGCACACACTCACTCACACACACACTGTTTATGAGTCAATTTGGAGAACTCAATTGACATGTTTTTAGACTGTGGGAGGAAACTGGAGAACCTGGAGGAAACCCACGCGGACACGGGGAGAACAGGGAATTAGATATGGGGTTAAAGATATTTAACTCATCTATACATTATCTTCTGCTTTATCTTCCATTAGGGTTCCCCATGCCCATCCAGGGGAGAACGTCTTGGCGCTGGGCAGATACACCCAGGACAGGGTGCCAATCTATTGCTGGGCAGGTATTTAACTCTTGTACTATATTATTTTCTCCACCACTAGATTTTTCAGTAATCGGTAAGTGTTGATTATTGATTACGCTACACGATGCACTAGATGATTTAAGTTTTATGTTTTCAATTTTATCACTAAAGATATTCATGAAATCATTGCTGCTGAACTGTGAGTGAATCTGTGAATCTGATTCAGTAGCAATCTGAGTTAGTTTGGCAATGGTACTAAAGAGGAATCTTTTGTTGTTTTTGTTGTTCTCTATTAATTCAGAATAATATTTAGTCTTCGCTGCATTGAGTGCATGTTTGTACTCAGTCATACTGTCCTTCCATGCAACCCTAAATACCTCTTATTTAGTTTGTCTCCATTTACGCTCCATGGTCCTAGTGGTTTGTTTAGGGCACGTGTTTGATCATTAAAATATGGAACGAGTCTTTTATTTTTAATCCTTTTTAGTTTAAGTGGAGCTACACTGTTTAAGGTTGTAGAAAACAAGTGTTTAAGGTATTTAGCTGTGTTTTCAAGTTCATCGGGTCCTGATGCTGGTTTAATGTTTAATTCTGGTAAATGTTGTAAGAATGACGCAGCAGTAGAGGGAATGATTGAGCGCTTTATATTATATTGTGGTTTAATAACTGGATCAATATCAATTTCTGAATTGTAGTTTATTACATAATGATCAGAGATGACCTCACTTAGTGGAGTTATCAATTTTAATACCATGTGGTAAAATGAAGTCTAACGTATGTTTACAGCAGTGTGTTTCACTAACCACACTTTGAGTAATGCGCATGGAATCGAGGATAGCATTAAAGAATAATTTAAATGAGTCTAGTGGGTTTACAAAGTGAACATTGAAGTCATTAACTATTAAGTATATGTTGAGTACAAGAGCTTCGAAGGATTTTGACTCATAGTTATTATTAAGTGTTACATTTATGTTTTCTTTATAGATCGTTGCCACTCTACCTCCTTGTCCACTAAGACGTGGTTTATGAGCATAAGCATATCCAGGTGGAGAGGCATCATTCAATGTTAAGTATTCATTGGCCCTAATCCAGGTTTCTGTGAGAAAAAAGACATTCAGGAAGTTATCAGTAATTATTTCTTGAAGTTTTTCTGATTTTGATGAAAGTGACCTAATGTTTAATAACCCAAGTTTTAACTTTAAAGTGTTTCTTACATTACTTTAGTATTGTAGATACTAGTAGATAGTATTAGTATTAATGAGATTTTGGCACACTTTTTGCACTTTTTTTTGTTTTATGCTCACTGCGATACTTGATAACTGTCTTAATGGTGGTGGTTTGGTGCACAGGTGGATACACCCAGGAAAGGATACCAAATTTATAGAAACTGACTTGTCGTTGAACTCTACTTATTATACTTTTTATATGCACAAAACCCACACTATAAATGTAATCAGTTAAGAAAAAAAAACACACATCGCATCAGGTTTATTATTAGAATTTATTTGAACATGTGCAGTAAGGCTCATTATAATTGCAATAACCATAATTTCTATAATTTCTATAATTTCCATTAGTGATTATTCGCAATACTGCTATGTTGGTGCTTATTCTAGGAAGCACGGCAGATTAAAGATTACGTTCCTTAGTCTCCGTAGTTGAGGACACCACCTTTCCATCTACCAGTGTTTGTGTGACAGTCATCACTTTTACTCTTCTCTGTTCATCAATAGCTTCCTCCAATCTAAAAAATATATATGTATATATTTTTTATTGCAAACAAAAACAGAAAAACATTGGAAAATAATACGAAGCATTCAAAAAACTTACTTGAAATCGCCACCATCTAGTAGTTTTCTATAGGTTGCAATCTCGACCTCCAGTTTCATCTTCATGTTGAGAAGAACCTCATACTCCTGTCCTTGCAGTTGAATATTTTTACGTAACTGTATTAGATCTGCTTCTAATTGTAGTAAGATCCCATTTAGATTCTCGATATCCACATTGTAGCGCAGCTCTGTGTCCCTCAGTGTGCCCTCCAGTGAAACTTTCTACAACAAAACAAAGTTAAACAGATAAACCACTGCAAGACTATTGTAACACTCCACTTCATCTTTAAAAATACTGAACATGATATTACAATTTTGTTCTTTAGCAAGACAATACTCACCAGACCTTTCTGTGACTCAAGCTCAATTTCTAGTGTTTGAAGCTGTCTCCTAAGATCATTTACTTCTGTTTGTGCACCCTGTAAGGCTTCAGTGTTCTGTGTAACTTGTACCTGTACCTCTTGAATCTGAAAACCATTAAAAACTTAAAACATTTGAGACATTAAAAACATTTTAAAGTTTTTAAAATATAATTTTGATTGTACCTGTGACTCATGCCAGACTTTAAGCTCATCTGCACTTTCTTTGGCCATTTTCTCATACTTTTTCCTCATTTCTTCCATAATCTGAGCCAGATCCTGTCCCTTGGGAGCGTCAACATCAACTTGCACTCCCGATTGAGCAATTTGGTTTTGCAAGTCCATTACCTCCTTATACGAAATTCAAGAAGTTGAAAAAAATAAATATAAATAAAATGAAATAAATGTAATAATTTTATTTAGGAAATAATTCACTTTTTCTTACTTTGTCATGGTTCTTCTTGAGGTAGATAAGCTCTTCTTTAAGGGCCTCAATCTCACTTTCCAGGTTCAAACGACCAATGTTGGTATTATCAATTAATTTCCTCAGACCCACAATATCAGCTTCCACTGACTGCCGTATAGATAGTTCAGACTCATATCTTTACAAAAAAAAAAATCCAATTTGAAATAAACTCATTTATAAAAGTTTTTGCCAGTGTAGTCCAATATTCAAATGATGTACAACTAAATTTATTAGCAAATGATTTATATACACACACAACCCTAATTCCAAAAAATAGAATGCTGTGTTAAATGTAAATAAAAACATAATGAAATGATTTGCAAATCTCATATTATTACCAATAGAACAAAAGTAACATATCAGATAGATAAATAGATGGGTATAATACTTTATTTATCCCAAAGGAAATAATAAAACCACAAAATTTGAAGATTCCACAGAACTACAAATTATTACTTTTAACAATTTCAAGAAATATTTTAACTTATTTTGAATTTAATGGCAGGAAAGCATATAAAATATATATAAATATTTAGTGATGGTCAAGAAGATGCTAGAACAATAATCAGCACAAAAAACAACTTCAATTAATTGACAACAGGCCAGTGATATAACTTGGTGTAAAAACATTTCAGAAAGGCAGACATTCAGATGTAAAGATCATTCAACTACTTGTTAAAAACTATTAGTATTTTACTCAATTTTAAGATGTGAAGACTTTGAGGTTCCCACAACTGTAGTCTAGTATTGCCATTTTCACAGAAATTTAAACACATTTTAGCAAATAGCACGACCAAACACAATGATGTTTGTGCAATGGCTACTTTGCAAATTAAGCAAATGCATTTTGAGTTTGACATTGTAAAAAATATGCATCCTCCCACTCTAAATGAAAGTGGAACATTTTAGTTCTTTTGGACCAAAGTCCTTCACTCATCTTGTCAGTTGAATAAAGTGCAAAAACACAAACAGAAATGATCTAATGTAGATGATTCGTGATTTAGGCATGGAGGCGTGGCCACATCTCGGATTTGGGGAACAGCGAGAGAGATGGGGGGGGAGCAGACCGCTCGCTTGCAGAGATCGTGATTCTGAATGACTCACATTGTGTGTGTGAATGTGTGCGCGCGTGTGTGTATAAGTGCTTCCGATACTGTGCTGTAAAAAAGGCACTGATATGTGATAAGCACTTTTTTTAACATGACTTGCAAGTAGATGATTCTCGTCCTTCCAACAATAAAAACAATTTGGCCCATCACACAACGTTGAACATACCCTGTCCCAACTTTGAGATGTTTGAGAAAACTGCCATCAAATTCAAAATAAGATAATAATCTACATACAATTGTAATATATCAGGTTAAAGATTTTTTTTTGGTCACAAGTTTGCTTAGAATGGTTACCAACATTTAGCAAACATTTCACACTTGGATTTAAACAGATTTAGTGTTATGTGTGATGACCCTAAATTTTGCATGTTCCATGTTGGATAATTAGTCAAATAAAAAAAAAAAGTATACATACTTAACTCTAAAGTCATCTGCTGCTAGACGAGCATTGTCAATCTGGAGCACAAATCGAGCATTATCCACAGTTGATGCAAAGATCTATAACAAATAAAATATAGCAAAAAAATAATATCAAAACAAATCAATGCAAACTAGGAACTAGACATAAAACAGAAACTTTCGAAGTGTAAGGAATAAAATGTTACCATTTTGCACTTAGTGTGAGCAGCAATGCTGGTACTTTTTGATTACATTGTGAACAGAAATTCATTCATTCATTTATTCATTATCTTCCGCTTTATCCTATATCAGGGTCGCGGGGGGTTCCCCATGCTCATCCAGGGGAGAATGTTTCGGGTGCTGGGCAGATACACCCAGGACAGGGTGCCAATCTATCGCTGGGCACACACACACACACACACAGACACGCACACAAACACACTCTACATGGGGCAATTTGGAGAACTCAATTGACTTGATCCATGTTTTTGGACTGTGGGAAACCCACGCAGACACGGGGAGAACATGGAAACTCCACCCAGATAGGGATTCGAACCGGGAATCCCTAGAGCTGAGTGGCGAACGTGCTAACCACTAAGCCACCGTGCTGCCCTGAACAGAAATTGTAGATGAAATTTAGTCACATCATGATGTTATATGATATTATTTTTGAAAAATGTATGCTGCTTTCAGATATATAGGTACATAGTGTAGATTAACACAAATAATGGAGTTTAATTAGAAATTCATGACTCTGCTAGATGAACCCTTTATAATCCACAGAGCTGCAACAATGTGAGGGAAAGATACCATCAGCCAGTGTGTGTTTTAATGAATTTCTGAGCCTGTGAAGTCTTGTTTCTGATCTTCATTCGTACCCACTCCATTACACTCATGTAGCCACATATATAAATCACTAATACTATTTAGTGTTATCTATCTATCACTAACTCATAAAATTGCAATATGCTTTAGAAAAATAATTCACCAAATACTCTGATTATTATTTGTACACAAAATCCATCCTCCTTTTTTTTCCTTAAAAAGAGTTTAATAAGTTCCATTAAGAAGTCCTTTTCTATTGCCATCGAATTTAATAATGTATGTTGAGTCGTATTTCTCTAATAAGTTTTAATTGGCTGAAAATTTATGCCCATAGAAAGTACACTCCAATTAGAGGGTGTTAGAAGGCTCTTGTATCAAGGATTTAAATCTGATATTCATTGACAAAATATAAATAACATCAATCTGTTATTTACATATTTGATTGCCCTGATGTAACAGCATGTTTACACACTTAGAAACGGCAGATCCTATTTACAAGATACTGAATATATTCAAGGAAAAAAACAATAAATATCAACCATGCACTTCTGCATGACCATTATTAAAAATGCCTAATTTTATTAAATGACTTAAATATGCTATCATAGCTTCATATTTACTCAATCAGTTGCATTCTTTAATTATTAATATGTGACTCATTTTGAAAAATGTCAACAAATCTTTTGCCAACTATTCTAGGTCTGGTGCTCTGGAGGGTAGATTCTCCAAAATGCTGTTTTTGTGATTCACTTGCATAATAAAAGATATAGGGACTAACAAACCAAACCATAATTAGACAGGGACAATTTAACTGTTTATTTACTTATGAACTGTAGTTACTAGCTTACTCATACACTGCTTGCTTCTTAGTGCCCTGTCGATTTCCCCAAAATTGTAAATATTGGCCTGGATCAACAAAGACCTATTTATAGTTATTCAAACTAAATTGTTTTATACAACTTAGAGGACTTTATGCAGTTATATTTTCTTTCAGCTCATTTTCATCTCATTTTCTTGAAACTAGATTGGAAAGAAGTGCACATCTAACATACACACATCACATAATGATGAAATTCCTCGAAAGAGCAAAAAATTTATTTATTAACATTTGAAGTTGTATGATAATATGATTATTTATTTCATAAGAGTATAAGAGTCAGTAGACTCTTCAGGATTCCCCCAACACTGCTGCTCTTGTGTTGCTTTTTAAACATTAAAACATTAGAAACATGTTAAACATTAGAAAATCTTTTTTTCCCAGATCATAAAACAATAACATTTACATTAAACAACTATGTAGTTTGTCAGATATAACAAAAAGCCACAAGTAAATTATTTTAAGTCAATTTGGCCCAAACTTAGTCATTGCTTCTACTCTGTAGCTTTATTTAGTTTAGATAAGAGTTTGAGAATTCCTTGTACCAGAGACCATAGGATAATCATTAACAAACCTTGTTTTTAGTCATAAATCATTCACATTAAAACATATGCCACCAGGGTGAAGAATTATCATGAATTATGTGAAAAGGAAAGCAAAACTTGCAAAATGTTTATAAACTACACTTGGATCATGGTTATTAATTAAGTTTTTGCAAAGTATTGGGGTAAAAAGGAATTTACATGACATTTGTGTACTCTGAAAATCTAATTTTAATAAGATCATAATAATTATACAGATGTTATATATTTGTATGTATTATTTTTACTTTTACTATAATATTTGCTTTTAATGTACTGATACATTTTCTTTTAAAATAGTTAAATAAAAAAATATTTTCTTTTAGACCAGGTCCTACATGACTATACATTCTGCAACCTAATTTTATTAAATGCTTAATGAAGTTTATATTTTACACTTACACATATTATTCACAATATTAAAAGTTGCACTAAGTCATTTTTAACTTCCAAAAAATGAATTTTGCCCTGAAAATGGCAGTTAAAATTTGATCATTTTCTCCTCTAATTAAGTTATTTTATTGTAGTTCATATAAATGTAAAATGGCAATGGTATTCTCTACCATACTTTACAGTTTGTAGCTTATCAGTAATTCCACCCCAAAATGTAATGTAGTCATATGCAATCATATGTTTACATTAATATATAAACTGTAAAGTTTTTTTATTATTTTTTTTTATCTCAGGGGTGACAATTCCTGCTGTAAGCAATACTTTATCATTCATATTGCGTTTGATTTAAAGCAATCTTTTAACTTTGTACATTCTTATGTGGGGCAAAATCTATATAAAGACTTAATTCTGATGGACACACTACTAATGAATGTTGTAAGCTTTATACAATTATATAGTTCTGCCATGTCTTGGAACAGAATATAAATGAAATTGTTTAGGTCTTAGCTTAAATATAATGACACCTATTGTTACTTACTGATTGTTTGTATATTTATTATAGTTGAATGAAAATTAAAAAGTCATGAGAAGTGTCATTTTAAGGGGATATGAACAAAATTTCACAGATACATTATTACTTCAAGTTTAAATGTAATGATTAATATGTAAGTATATTTAATTAACAATGACATGAATTTAGCGACAGAATACAAATTTTAAAAAGTCACCCACCTTCTTGTGTAGATCATCCAGGATAGCTTGATAGTGACTATAATCACGTACATCAGGGCCTCGTTTTGCCAGGGCCTCACAGATTTGCTGCTCCAGCTTGCTGTTGGACTTCTCTAAAGATCTCACCTTTTCCAGGTAGGAGGCAAGACGATCATTTAGGCTTTGCATGGCTATTTTCTCATTGCCCATGATTTCTCCTGTAGTTCCAGATACAGTCATCTGGAAGGAGGTCGATCCAGATAAAGCTGGGCCTCCCAGTCCCCTTTTCAATCCTGAATATGATGCAGAGGAGATGCGGGTCCCCTGCCCACCAGCACCACCATAGGTACTAGCTGCCCGGTAAGCAGGCATCTTTAAACTGCGTTGAATAGATATTTGATTCAGTGGCATCTGGGTTGTAGAGGAATGCACAGAAATACTTGATCGCAAACTCATATTGGATGTAATATTTTTGAGAATAGAAAAGAGCAATACAACCAGAATACTTGGTTTAGAGAGAGGTTTTTCAGTTTTATAAGCCACTGTAGCCCCTGCAGTTCCACCCACAGCACAAATGGACCAATCAACTTCCTCCATATCAAATTTCTATGGTTTTGCGAATGGAATGCAGTCAGTCTGTGTTGTAGTTAAATATTCGCTTTTGAAAGAAGTACAGAATACCATAATTAGACTGATTTAGTTAATAAACCGAGAACTGAATCTTTGCACATTAATAAATAAAGAAAATACTCTGTATAAAGTAATTGCAACTCTCATTCTCTTTGCATTATGTTGCAGTAAATACAGCACTACAACAATTTTGCTAAAAAGACTAATACAATATTCTGATAAATTTGAAGATTTTAAACATGCGTTACATTTATTTCAAAGTCAGTGGTTTTACTCTGCTGTGCTCAATAAAAAATACTTGAATGGCTTAGATTTAGACAGTAGCTTATACATAAAATTGTGTTCATCAAATATTTCACTCTATTTTGGGTTATTTGAATAGTCACTGCATTTTTCATGATTCTGTGTAGTGGTGGGAAAATGGTTCACGGTGGGAGTGCTGGGGCATGGGAAGGGAATGTTTTCTGCTGAACTGCCCAGTGGAATGTAATTGTTCTAAGAGACAGGAAGGGCGGAAAGAAGAATTTGAAACATGAAAAGACCCAGATCATTTTGGAAAGATAATTATTTTGCTGCATATGTGTTGTTCTGCTTTTATTTATTTACTTTTTTTCTCTACAGAAAAAAAATAGGCAATCTTTGCTAGTAAAAGTTTGGACCAGCTTTTGCTTTCAGAACTGCCTTAATCATCCATGGCATACTTTTACTATTGTGTTGGAAACATTCCATAGAGATTTTGATCCATATTGACATAATAGCATTATTCCCATTCCACCACATCTTGAAGGTGCTCTATTGGATTGAGCTCTGGTGACTGTGGAGGTCATTGGAATACAGTGAACTCATTGTCATGTTTAATAAACCAGTGTGCTTTGTTACATGATGCATTATTTTATTGAAATTAGCCGTCAGAAGATGGGTACACTGTGGTCATAAAGGGATGGTCAGCAACAATACTCTAACAGCATTTTAACGATGGTACTCAATTGGTACTAAGGGGCCCAAACTGGTAAATATTCCCCATACCATTAGACTACCACCACTAGCCCGAACCATTGATACAACACAGGATGGATCCACGCTTTTATGTTGTTGACAAAAATTCTGACCCTACCATCTGAATGTCCCAGGTGATTTCAAGACTCATCAGACCAGTCAATGTTTTTTCAATCCTTTGCTGTCCAATTTTGTAAAATTCTAGGAAAATTATGGCACATCCTCTTCAAGGTTCTACCTTTTTTTAATTTGGAGAAATGAACAAGGCATTTTGTTTACACAACTGCCACTCACTGGACATCTGGACATTTTCTCATTTTCTTACCATTCTCTATAAATCCAAGAGATGGTTAGATGTGACAATCCCAGTAGATCAGCAGTTTCTGAAATATTTAGACCACCCCGTCTGGCACAAACAACCTTGCCACCTGTATTAACTGCCTCTACATGCAGAAATGCATGTTGCATCCATGTGATTAGCCGATTAGCTGCATCCATGTGATTGGCTGTTTGTGTAATCAATTAAGCAGGTGTATCTAATTAAGTGGACTGTGAGTGTATGGTAACCATTGAGAAGTGGGTACAATGTGAGTCATAGATGTTAAAACACCATTACATAAAATAAGAAAATATTGCCATATCTTTTTACAAAATAATAATAATAATAATAATAATAATAATAATAATAATAAATCATTATTTATTATCTTCTGCTTTGTACTATATTAGGGTCGCGGGGGGGTTCCCCATGACCATCCAGGGGAGAATGTTTCGGGCGCTGGGCAGACACACCCAGGACAGGGCGCCAATCTATCGCTGGGCACACACTCACACAGACACGCACACATACACACACTATATGGGGCAATTTGGAGTACTTAATTGACTTGATCCATGTTTTTGGACTGTGGGAGGAAACCGGAGAACCCGGCGGAAACCCACGTGGGCACGGGGAGAACATGGAAACTCCATCCAGATGGGGATTCGAACCGGGAATCCCTAGTGCTGGGAGGCAGACGTGCTAACCACTAAGCCACCGTGTCACCCTCATAATAATAATAATAATAATAATAATAATAATAATAATAATAATAATAATAATAATAATAATAATAACATATTATAACAATAATAATTAGGTGTGCTTAAAAAAAATTGATTCTTAAAAGGATCGCGATTCGTATGATTCTGAATCGATTCAAAATGCCCAAAAATCGATTAAAAAAAATGCATTTAAGTTTTATTTTTTGCTGCTCCAACTCCCAAGCGTACTGCATTATTATATCGCATTACCTATCCACTCGGCCACCGTATAGTAAGCTTGTTAGCCAGCTCCCGTTGTCTGAATGGAGTCCGCTAGCATGGAACAGGAGGGCACTATTTGACCTGCCCCATTGTCGTTAAAAGCCGGTGTAAGTGCACACTTTGGATTCTACAATGACCGGAAAAGAGAGAGCTCGACATGGGCGCAATTGTTTGCAAGGAGTGTAAAATGAAATTTAGGTACTTTTAAAATATGACAAATACACTAGCCCATTTTGCGCGACATCTCCCTGAGCTAAAAGAAGTTGAAAAGTTGAAAGTATATTTAATAATTAAGGTTAAGTTTTAAAAATATAGCGACTGTTGGTGCAATATGGTTAAAAAGACTAAAGTATGTTTTTTTTTTTTAAGGTTAAGTTTTAAAGATTTGCAAAATATAAATGCCCTATAACTGTAAAGTCGGTATTTTAGTTTCGATTAAAGGTTAATGCACCATGGTAAACTTTTGTATTAATATATTTTGAATTATTTGTTCATTGATAGATGTTTTTTTTTTATTTAAGAAAAAGCCAGGCAGTTAAGTTAACCTAATACTGGTAATTTTAATTTAGAGCAATCCTATTTTTGTATAAATAGAAAATGAAAAAAGATTTGATACGGGAAGAAACCTGAAAATATTGTTTTAAAGAAATGTTCTAGTTGTTTACATTGGTGTTTAATCTTGTCAATCACATAATTTAAACAAAATTTAAAGAACATTTGAAATGAAAAATCGTTTCTGAATCGAAAATCGATTCTGAATCAAAAATCAATCCTGAACTGAATCTTGACCTCAAAAATCAGAATCGATTCGAATCGCCGGACACTGAGAGATTCGCACCCCTAATAAGAATAATAATATCATTGTTATCTTGTGTTGTGCCCTATTCGGTAAAGCCAGCGTGGCCTGAAAATTTGCTTCAACCACTTGTGCCCTGATTTCTTGCTTCAATCTGCTACTGCAACATTTTCAGAATGACCATCAGATTTTTCGTGTCACTGCAAAATCGGGGGCTAATTGAACACATTGAATGCCATAGCACACAACATGTTTTGAGGAACATTAACATGCACAACACCCCAAAAGAGCATATAATGCTGGTAGAACTCATATAATTCAAGAAAGGGTGAATGTACCTGTAATGCAAGGACCCAGAAGCTCACAGGCACTTGTCAGATTTGAATGAAAGTAGACTTTGTTCAGCAAAAGCTCAGTAGCACAGTCAAGGCAACTTAATAAATCTTAAACCGGGTATGCAGTCAGAGTAGTAGAACACTCTGTAATTATGAAAAAACATAAAATACAGCTGCATATGGAAACCTTGTGGTTAAGGCGGATAGGGAGCCTTATTCCTGTTGGCAGTTTGGGAGCGTCTCTCTGGCTCGGCAGTTTGGGGGCCTTTCTCCGGGTTGGTGGTTTGGGATCCTGTCTACAGTTTAGCAGTTTAGGCATGTTAGATTATAGCTGCTAATTTATCTTCAGTTAAAAAAGAGTGCTCAAACCTTGAAGAGCTGTTACACAAAACAGATTGATATGAATCAAAAATGAAGTAAGAACTCATGTACTTGTATTCTGTAAATCGAGAGCCTTGCCTTATGGCTTAGCTCCTTTTTCACCACAACAAACCGGTATAGGGTCTGCATCACTGATGACCCCTTGCCGATCCGTCTGTCAATCTCACATTCCATCTTGCCATCACTCGTGAACAAGACCCCAAGATACTTATACTCCTCCACTTGAGGCAAGATCTGATCCCTGACCCAGAGAGGACTCTCTACCCTTTTCCGACTGAGAACCATGGCATTCAGATTTGGAGGTGCTGATTTTCATCCCAGCCGCTTCACACTCGGCTGCAAACCGATCCAGTAAGAGCTGAAGTTCGCAGCCCGATGATGCTAACAGGACCACATCGTCTGCAAACAGTAGCGACGTGATCCTCAGATCACCAAACCGGACACCCTCCATCCCCTGGCTGCGCCTAGAAATTCTGTCAATATAAATTATGAACAGAACTGGTGACAAAGGACAGCCCTGATGGAGTCCAACCTCACTGAAAACAAGTCCGACTTACTACCGGCCCGTAGTAAGAAGCCATGTACCCCATACTCACGAAGCACCTCCCTATCAGTCAGACTCTCTTCTCCTGTACCCCTGCGTAGACTTTGCCAGGAAGGCTGAGGAGTGTAATTCCCCTGTAGTTGTAACACACTCTCCTTTTTAAAAAGAGGCACTACCACCTCTGCCTGCCAGTCCAGAGGCACTGCCCCGATGACCATGCAATGTTGTGTGGAGGGCATATTGGTGGGAGTGAGAAGGTCCTGGAAGTATTCCTTCCACCGCCTAATGACGTCCCCAGTCGAAGTCGACAGTGCACCACCTCCACTATATACTGTGTTAGTGGCACACTGCTTTCCCCTCCTGAGTCGCCTGACAGTTTGCCAGAATGTTCTTGGAGCCAACCGAAAGCCAAGGCCTCACCGAATTCCTTCCACGCCTTGGTTTTCATTCGCGATGCACGAAGCCGTCATTCTCCAAACCGAAGGCATAAAGAAGCTTCCTTCTTGTCCACCAGAGAAAACCCCAACATACATGTGTCACGAGAAAGCATACACCTGCCCGACGCCTCTCTCCATGGGCAACTGCAGAAAAGAACCCCTCTCAAGGAGTCCAGCCCCTCTCAAGGAGATTGGATCCAGAAACCAAGCTGTGAGTTGAGGTGAGCCCGACTATATCTAGCCGGTATCTCTCAACCTCCCGCAACAGCTCAGGCTCCTTCCCTGCCAGTAAAGTGATGTTTCAAGTTCCTAAAGCCAATTTCAGCAACCGAGGATCACGACGCCCAGGCCCACGCCACCGGCCACTGCCTGATCCACACTGCCCCCCACAGGTGCTGAGCCTATTTGAGGGGGAACCCATGTAGCTCCTTCCGGCTGGGCCCAGCCGGGCACCATGCCCGACCACCAGACGCTCGGGCTTGGCTCCAGAGTGGGTCCCCGATAACCCTAACTCGGGCAGGGTACACGTGCTCCTGATCTTATTGTTCATAGGGGTGTATTGCAAATCTGCATTGGGCAAGACAATGATGCTCATTCTTTTGTTTGGTGTCTGTCCTACAAAATTTATGAGGCTGATTGTCTGATAAAGGCTTCATTTTTTAAGATGATAATACACCTTGCCTTAGAGCAAAGGGTGTGAAACATTTCTTTCAAGAAAGACATATAATGTTGATTGCATTGGTTGCAAATAGTCCAGATCTCAATACAAATTTAAAATCTCTGGTTGAAATTGAGGAAAATGGTCAATTGCAATGCTTCAATCTCCAATCTCCAATCAGCTGATCTGGCAACAACAAATGAAGAATACTGTTAGTAATCAGTCCATATCTAAAAAATTCAAGTTGCTTTAAAAAGCCAGAAGTACTAATGGTGTGGTGGTGTCTTATGATGTCGTAAAAATTTTTCAGAATTAGTAAATTTATTATTACTTTTTTTACTTGATAAAATAAAAACAATTGATATTTATATATGATAAATATATATAATTTGCAGTATTAAACTTAGAATAAAATATAACATATTAAATGTTACTTTGTGTGAGCTACTGGTTACCTTCAGTTTTTTCCCCCAGTAGCTATAGAGTAAATAATCTTTTGTTTAGAGTAATGTTCCATGTTTCCTTCCTGCTGGAAAGTTTCACCCACATTCCACGTTGATTTCCTTTTGGTCTCACTGAATTGTTTTCTGTCCCTCTTCCTTGTTTTGTCTTTCATAAATATTAGGTATACTTGTGACTATTTAATTCTGCACTCTTCCATTGGTTCCATTTTTATATTTGTATATGTAAACCCTCCTTATCAGGTTATTACAACATGGTGTATTTTTTTTTAATCATTAACTTGTTGCAGTGCTCTGGCTGCTATATAAACTATTTCTGTGTGTTAGATCTGTTATTAAAGTGTT
>JAFMOD010001767.1:336450-364040 GCA_019802435.1 Corydoras maculifer
TTCATCCCACAGTCCAAAAACATGGATCAAGGTCAATTGAATTCTCCAAATTGCCCCATAGAGAGTGTGTCTGTGTGAGTGAGTGTGTACCCAGTGATAGATTGGCGTCCTGTCCTGGGTGTATCTGCCCAGCGCCCGAGACGTTCTCCCTGGGTAAAATCTGGGTAAAATAATTGCCCAAAGGCCAGCTTGCTGTAGTGGAGAATCCCTGTAACAGGAAGGGTGAGGTGAGCACCTTATCACAGCACAGGGAGAAAAGGAAACCGATGGATACCACATTTTTGAGTTACTAATTTTTGTTCAGTTACCAGCTGATTTTTTTAAAAGACAGTTCTCGGCATAAGTAAGTACATGCCCTTTGTAAAGTAAGATTTTTATCAATATCTCATTTTGGCTACTACACTTATAAAAGTGGTACCCTTATACAAGGGAGTTTTTTCTTGCCACTGTCGCTTCGGCTTGCTTTTTGGGGGTTTAAAGGCTTTTCATTCTGTAAAGCTGCTTTGTGACAATGTACTGTTGTAAAAAGCGCTATATCAATAAATAACTTGAACTTAACTTGAGGGCGGCACGGTGGCTTAGTGGTTAGCATGTTCGCCTCTCAGCTCTAGGGATTCCCGGTTGGAATCCCCATCTGGGTGGAGTTTCCATGTTCTCCCCGTGTCTGCGTGGGTTTCCTCCGGGTTCTCCGGTTTCCTCCCACAGTCCAAAAACATGGATCAAGTTAATTGAATTCTCAAAAATTGCCCCCTATAGAGTGTGTCAGTGTGAGTGAGTGTGTGCCCAGCGATGGATTGGAGCCCTGTCCTGGGTCTATCTGCTTAGCGCCCGAGACGTTCTCCCCTGGATGGGCATGGGGAACCCAACCGCGACCCTAATAGAGGATAAGCGGGAGATAATGAATGAATGAACTTAACTTGAACTTGAACTTACACTGTGGGTATTGTGAAGCTTATTTACATGTCACTGAATTGTGTGATTGCATGTGTAATTTGTTTAATATAAATGAGAATGATCTCTACACATTTTGTCATGTTGCTAATATGGCTTTTCCCCACTGCCTATGTCTAAAAAAGAGACAAAAAAAGGAAGTCAACATTTCAGGTTTGACTATGTTCAGCATATTTACTTTACTTAAGCCTACAATATACAATAAACAAGTGATGAGTGAAGGTTTACAATTTCAAATAGTGAAGGCCAGCACAATATCTTTTAACACCTATGTATCACCATGTCTGTGTGTGTGTGTGTGTGTGTGTGTGTATGGGGAAGGGTCGCTGGGCAGATGCACCCAAGACAGGGCACCAGGGCACACTCATTCACACAGTCACCCACAAACACACACTTAATAGGGGCAATTTAGAGCATTCGATTTATCTTGAATCCATGTTTGAATATCTTGGTTTTTTTTGGACTGTGGAAAGAAACCAGAGAACCTGAAGAAAACCCACACGGACACGGGAAGAAAATGGAAACTCCTGCCATATTGGAATTTGAACGCATATTAAATGCATACTGATGGATGTTCTAACCACTACGCCTCCCTTTTGTCAGTTGTTTTCTGTTGCTATTGATTATGTGCATTTAGTTGTGTCACATAGGTCATTTTCACCTTCAATTCTTGTTTCTTTTCCTTTCTGGCAATTTGCTGCTCATTGAAGAATGGGTTAGCTTGGAGTGTGTTAAATGCAAAATTTAACAGTGAAAGTCTGAACAAATTACACTGCTGTTTCTGGTGCTTTCTGTTTAGTGAGCAGTCTGGTGAACACCCAGTTTGTTTTAACAAAGAGTGACTAGCTTGCTACACTGCCCCACCAATAGGCTTGCCATTCACTGACCATATTCTAGTCCCATTAGTAATTTGCTGACATGATACATTTCTCTACATATATAGCAGATTTGTGTCTGTGTAAAAACCTATTATATGCCACTATAAACCTATTATAGAATTGCCCTGCTGTTTTAATGCATGTTTGTCTGGTTTTGTTTTGTCTGTTTTTTGTGTAACTTGACCTAGTTCTTTTAATGTGCTTTGCTGTATTTTCCTTTCCTGGTGCTTCCTCATATTGGTTTAAAATAGTTTGAATGTTAAAACAGTATTATTTTAGTCAGATCTGTTATAATTTTTTATTATAGAAGTGTCAATGATACTTTACCATTTTAATGTCTTGTTCTGATTGCAAGCACAAAAATGCCACACATCCATCATAGAGAGTTAGTGGTTCAATTTGTGCAGCTAGAGTAAAAAATGTAGCTTTTTATGGCAATTGCATTTTGCATTTCTATAATATATATATTTTAATTTTTAATTATTTTCTTTTACCTGTGGTCACCAGTGGTTTAATGTCATATTGTAGCTTTCTCGGCTGGAAATTATTCCTAACCAGCTTCACAAATTTTTTGTACTTTGGGTTGGGTTTCTAGGACCATTAAAACTTTTATCACCTTCAAAGCTATTGTTGAAAGTCAAATTGTATTTCAGGAATTAAAAGTACTGTCCAATCACAAGGCGTGAATACACTGACATAATGCTAGAAGGCTCTGGTGTAGCCAACTCAAAAAACATGATTGGTTAAAGTAACAGCTTGATCTAAATTTAATGCTACTGGACTTTCAAAATTCCTAGGCAGAAATATTTAAAACCTAATGCTGAAATATGATTTGTTAAATGTTTTAATAAGAAAATACACATCTGGAAGTGGCGCAACCAGGGGAAGCGGTATAAAAAGAAGCCAACAGATCATTTGAAATTATTTAATTAGTATTCATGGATGAAATATTACAAAAAAAAATCTTTCAAGTTCAAGTTTCAAGTTATTTATTTATATAGCGCTTTTTACAACAGTACATTGTCACAAAGCAGCTTTACAGAATGAAAAGCCTTTAAACCCCCAAAGAGCAAGCCGAAGCGACAGTGGCAAGAAAAAACTCCCTTTTATGTTGTTATTCAAGGAAGAAACCTTGGGAGGACCAAGACTCAGTGGGGGACTCATCCTCCTTGAGCGGCCAGGCAGCAACAACAATGTAGGACAGCGAGAGANAAAATTTTGTACTTAATACGAAACTTAATTGGTAGCCAGTGCAAGTTTGATAACACAGGACTGATATGATCAAACTTTCTGGTTTTAGTTAAAACTCTAGCTGCAGCATTTTGCACCAGTTGTAATTTCTGTAATGATTTATTCGAACATCCTGTCAGAAGTGAATTACAATAATCTAACCTTGAGGTAATAAAAGCATGAATTAGTTTTTCTGCATCTTTATGTGATTCATGTATTTTTGACAGTTTTAAAGTATTAATTTTAACAATTTAAATATGGCACCAACAAATAAGTAATTACAATCTAATCTTGGAGGTGTGAATGTTCAAGGACAAGCTGAATTTATACCAATAAAAATCACATGGAAGTCAGATCACAAACTGACGGATCATTCAAAAGTAAGCAGGCATTTGACACCATGTTCCAGCATATTCAACTCTGGATAACTGTGCTGGAGATGGGTTCCCCTCACACCCAGTCCATCTGCTGAGAAATCTAAACATTCAACAGCATGCATGCTACAAGTACAGTCACACATTGATAAAAAAATGAAAAATTGATAGTGTAGTTGATCAAGAGCTATAGCTTTTGTTTCTAAAAAGGGGTAATCAAATGGGTTATTTAAATAGGTCAAAAGAAAGGCCCCCCTCTTCAAATCACTTTGAAGCAATTTGCTTTCATTAATTTTAAACTAGTGATATAAAAATATAATTATTAAAACCTTCAAACATAGAAATGGATGGATATGGATAGTAAAGGTAAATACACAGTGTATAACTTGTGTCTGTTTGCCACAACTAATTCTTTATAAACAACATTTGTCAAAACTACTACCTACTACTACCTCATATACCTCATATGCATAGCTCCTCTAAGTTTGATAAACTTGAATGCTTAATGAATTTATGCATAGCAGATTATGCACAGACATGTATCTGTGTAATAAGAGAGGGTTTGGCCTAAGGAGGTCAACCTTTACCCTTCACCAAGGCGTGCGTAATTATTAGGCAGCTTTCTTCTTTAGGTAAACCAACTGACTCCAAAAAGTAAAATATTACCAAAAGTCTATCAGAGATAGATTACTCTTGAAATTGCAAAATTTCTTTAGGCGTAATCACAGAACTGTTATGGGGAAGTGTAGGTGGGTTGGGCCACACCTACACCAACACGCCTTTCTAGTGCACCTGAGCTTAATTGGCAATCAGGCAGCACTCTATTTATAAAGCGAGGAGAGTTAACCTGTTGCCAGTTGGTCTCCTCGCTTGAGAACCTGGTAGGTAGCCCTGGTCACCATAACCTTCGGTATTTCGCTACCCATGGACTTCTACCATGCTGGACAGTTGTCTGGTTAGGAGGTCTATTCCTCCTGTTGTGTGTCTGCACCTTGCTGGTGTTTGTTCTCTTTTGTTACAGGACTGAAAGAGACCCTGTTCTTCTTTTGTTGGACTTTTACTGTGCCATTTTCTGTTGGACTTTTGGGAACGGTTCCCTGGACACCTTATTTGGCTCGATCACTTTGGACTCTCGCACCTGAGACTCGTAACATATTTTGTATTTTGCTACTGCGGGTTTATGTTTGTTATTTGTTGTGTGGAATAAAAGGTGCTTTTCGGATCCGTCTCGCTCTGATTTTCCGAGTAGGGTTCCAAATTTGAGCTTGTCAGTGATGTGAAGCAAAAAGGAAACTAGTAAATTTAATTTGTTTTATCAAATTGACCACTAAGCATAATGCTGACACCAAATGTTATAACTAAAAAGTTAACTATCTTACCTGAGCAAAATTTGGTGACTTATACTCACAACTCTAGTTTGCACTGTCTTTGTAAATAGATAATTTCTCAAGAAACAAAACTGTAGATGATTTACAGATTAATGATAATATACTTTAAATACACTTTGATACTGGCTGTTTTTTGGGGGGTATAACACTCATCCACCCCTCGACTGTCATCTTGGGAATCATAGTTACTGCTACTGCTCAAAAAGTATATCTTTGTAAATAGAATCGATAAAAGTATTCATACATTCATTCATTCAATTATTCATTATCTTCTGCTTTATCCTCTATTAGGGTCGCGATGGGGTTCCCCATGCCCATCCAAGGGAGAACGTTTCGGGCGCTGGGCAGATACACCCTGGACAGGGTGCCAATCTATCGCTGGTCACACACTCACTCACACAGACACACTCCACATGGGGCAATTTGGAGAACTCAATTGACTTGATCCATGTTTTTGGACTGTAGGAGTAAATCGGAGAACCCGGAGGAAACCCACGCGGACACGATAAGAACATGGAAACTTCACCCAGATTGGGATTTGAACCGGGAATCCCTAGCGCTGAGAGGCAAACGTGCTAACCACTAAGCCACCGTGCCGCCCCGATAAAAGTATGAACAGGTAAAATGCTGCCACATACTGGTAGACTGCTTTGTGCTAAGGAAGTCCCTCCCAGTGACTTGAGCAAAGGTTGTTGTACAAGTGGTTTCATCAGATGTTTCTGAACTTAATTTTCTGATTTTAAATAAAGTGTCATGGTGCCACTGTGAATTGAAGACAGAAAGGCGAAACAATGGATTGGGGCGGAGTCTGCGATCCGTCAGCTCAGGTGCAGGTGCAAATAGGCGGGGAATATTTGTTCCAGAGGAGAGGCCATCTTCTAATCACGAAATAAAAAGCAGAGACTGATAACCACCAATGATCTCACACAGGCAAGGTGCAGTCTACAGTAGATATGACACACACCAGAGTGAATCCACACACCCAACCCATGACACTTCAGTCCTTAAATACCTAAAACAAAGGGGGTGACCAAGTGACAAAATAAATTACATCCCAAAAAAAATAGTACTCCTTGAACTCCAGTGTGAAGCCACCCCTATGAGATGTGACATCAAGATAAATTTATATAATTGAATAAATAAAATATAAATATAAAGAAATAAATACCAATGAGAGTGGCACGGTGGCTTAGTGGTAAGCATGTTCGCCTCTCAATGCTATGGATTCCCAGTTCGAATGTCTATCTGGGTGGAGTTTCCATGTTCTCCCCGTGTCCACGTGGGTTTCCTCCGGGTTTTCCGGTTTCTATCCACAGTCTAAAAACATGGATCAAGTCAATTAAGTTCTCCAAATTGCCCCATATAGAGTCTGTTTGTATGAGTGAGTGTGCCTAGCGATAGACTGGCGCCCTCTCTTAAGTGTATCTGCCCAGTGCTCGAAACATTCTCCCCTGGATGGGCATGGCGACCCCCACCGTGACCCTAGTAGAGGATAAAGCGGAAGATAATGGATGAATAAATACCAATGATATACAAATGATTTATGTTCTGGTAATGTACCCTTTGTAATTTATTTAGGTGACTTTAGGTGGAAAAGAATATAGTTTCCTGTTTTTTCCACCTTGCCCCATCCTTAATAGGAAGACTGCCCTTGGTTCATAGATCAATCTTTTCCTTTTTTTCCCTTCAGTACAATAATATACAATAATGTTAATATTAAATATGACTATGCTGTAGTGATAAATGTTTTTGCTATTTTTGTGTATAATGGGTTGCTCCTACACTAGACACATTCAGTGGTGTTAATTTCTGGAAAGACATATTCAGTATAAAAAAGCAAGCAGAGCTGAGTTAAGGATGCAAACCAAGATCTTTTCCTTGTATGAAAATTTTCTCCTTGGCATTTTCTCCACCCCTCCTTTTCACATTTTTTTTGTTTGACCTGCTGATGTTTTCACACTTCCCCCACTCCAGTTGACCAAAAACTTCCATTCCACTTTCATTATACCTGTTGTACCATATATGGTAAGTATAAATAATTAGCTGTTATATCCCTAGTATAGTAATGCAAATATTATATTTTACAACTTTAATATATTTTTATTCTATACTATTATCGCTGTAAGATTCTCCTATTATTATATTTTATATATAAAGTGGCCTAATAGCATTTACAATTACAATTATCTATGAAAAGATGCATGGTGTCCTCCTTACAGCAGAAAACACTGCCAAATTTCCTCTGCAAGACCATGTATAAAGTCTTTTCTTAATTCAGTGGACCGGTTCATGCCTTGTACAATACTTGTGTAAGCATTTCTCTCAGGTCAAGCATGTGGTAGAACACGGCAACAGGCACCATATACACATGCACCATCTGGTTCATTATGTCACACTGCAAAATGTTCTGAGAAATGAACATTTTGTATATGGATGATATCCATTCATCAATGCATTATCTTCCACTTTATCCTCTATTGGGGGGAGGGTTTCACCCATGCCCATCCAGGGAAGGACGTCTCGGGCGTATCTGCCCTGGGTGTATCTGCCCAGTGCCTGAAACGTTCTCCCCTGGATGGGCATGGGGAACCCCCCCGCGACTCTAGTAGAGGATAAAGCGGAAGATAATGGATGGATGGATGTTAACATGGCACTGCCCCATTTATACACAACTGTGGAAAATTTTGCCTGGCCCTTGGCATTTTTGCTGGGGGAAAAAAATTCTCCCGTCTATGTTAAACAAACACAGAAAATTTTGGAGTCTACTTAATATCCCACTCTGCATCAAAGAAAAGAAAAAAAAAACATATAACTTTTAATATACTGCATAATATACTTAGCTTTGACATGCAATAAGCATGCAACACAAATTTGTTTGTTTTTTAAATTAATATACATGAAAAACTTATCACAAAAGCAATTTACACATTAAGAAAATACAAACCCAAGAACAGATTAGAACAAACACAAGCACATCTCTGTGAGTATAACGGAATACAGAAAACAACTTTTGATTATTCCGACACAGTCATCCATAGCGTTATAGTAGTAAGTTCAACACCTGCAAAAGCGTATTGGTTCTCCTAAACATCTTCTTAGATATCGATCCACTCTCACTTATGTGTTTGCTTTTATTTGGACTCAGATCAGGACTACAGCCATTTAGACACATCAGTTTGTGTTGCAGATTCAAATGTGTTTCACATCTGTAAATTTGTGTACTAAATGTGTGGTATGTTAAGCATCAACATTTAGAAAATGTTTAATGACGGTAATTGAAAAGAAAAAGAAAAAAACTTATTTTGTATGTGCATGTAACAGTGCAGTACATGTTTCTCTATAAAGAATTTAGCCATTGAAACAATTTAAAATCTGTTTTCATCACAGATATAAATGTGGTTCCCAGGTATAAATGTGAGACTGGGTTGTGCGTTAGCAGAAGGGGTAATGTTGGCAGGAATTATTAACTCACCTAATATTTTATCGATAACATATTGCTCTTATTTTTTGTGTGTTTAGCTATCTTCCTTCGATTTACAGCACAAAATCACTATGAAATTCTTGCAAGCCTAATGCTTTCATGTGGTTTTAAATGTTATTTTATAGCAAATCATTTGCAATCAATCCATTACTTTAAGAATAGTGCAACTGAGAGTCAACTACTTCAAGTTCTTAGCAAACATTAAATACATGGCAGACCTCATTACTGACCTACAGTCAGGTACTGAAGTAAGTTTCTTTAACACTGTAAAACTAATTCCCCAGTCCCGTCTTTTTTAGTTCCAACACTGTCTCTGCTCCATAATAATTCTAGAAACTATCACAACAGTGTCACACCCAGGGTTTGCTAGCACTTTGCTGCTCTGCTGCTGCAGGAAATGCATGCAGAAAACAGGAGGGTGATGCGTGGTCTGGTCCTAACAGCAAGTACTCCAATCACTGTCTGCAGCTTCCAGAAAAGCCCACAAATATATGAAGGCCAGAGAAAGGTTTGTAGAAGTATAGGAATGACATTAGTATCTACTATCTAGACAGTGTAGGAGTTACAAGCTAATAAATTGAAGCCTAAACAACAAACTTGGCAAAATATTACATGCCACCCAATGTAAAACTAAGTCTGTAAAATATGCATAGGCATGGAGGCCTAATAGAACTAAAGCTGCACTGCAAGTGCTAGACTTACGGAACAGAAGGAGGAGAAACTAATGGTCCCAAAATATAAGAAAGGCATGAAAACAAAATAAATAGCAACAGACAACCAATAGAAAACACAGTGCATACATGTGACATGATTAAATCTGGTTGAGCCAATCACATATAAAGGAAATAAATACAAATACACAATACAAACAAAAAAAATTAGGTGGGTAGCAAGACAACAGTTCAAGGTATCAAGACTGCTGAGACTTTTCTCTCTAATAAAGTGACTCTCACACTCTCTTTACATTACAAAGGTTGGCTAATATTGCTTTATTATACGGCATTAAGGAGTGGTCATGTTCAAAGGGCTTGGTAAATTCAGCTATTCCATTGTGTAATACCAGTCAGCATCTGGATTCCTGGTTCTAGCTTCTAAGTACATTCTTCCTGCTTCCTGCGCCTTGTGGGTCTTCCTGTTTTCCATCTGCCTACTGTTTTGTGTTGTATATGTCATGAATGGTACTAATGGGAAAATTCATTTTTCAAATTCAATTCCATTTCATTTTTTTGATTGTTAAAATTGTTTTTATTGCTTTAGATCTTTGCAAGAACAAAATACCAAAAGTAAATAGTCTATTTACTATTCAAAATAAGTACAATTGTTTTTAATGCAATCATTTAAACTACCGCCTGTTAAGTTGAAAATACTGTTTAACTCAAACAACTGTACAAATGTGCTGTGTCTAATAAAAAAACATTGGATGTATTAATAATTAATCAATAATAGCTTTTCACTTTATTCCAACTCATCTTTAAAGACCAACAGGGTATGAATTTTTTCCAACACTATAAGTTATGGTGTGAATAAACAACATGACTAAATATAATCAACTATATAACTATATTTACTATTAACTATAGTGAATAAACTATAATTTGAACTTAAAAACACGAAATAGAATTACTACATTGTTTGCTTGTGACATTAGTTAGACATGAGGAAATCCCCTGCATGAGTGCATGCAGAAACTTACATTTGACTGGACTTGCAATTCTGTTTTGCTTATCTTGCTTTCAATTTTTATTTACAAAGAGTGGCTTTATACAATTATTATATACAATGGTAAAGCAAACAATTTAAAATAATATTAATATTAATAATATATTAAACTTATATAAGATATATAATATAAAATTTTTAATAATAACACTTAAAAGAGTAAATTTCCATTATGTAATCATACCTCTCTTTACTTTACTTTCTTAAATTTACATTGTAGGAAAAAGTGAATGTGCATCATGTGATGTCTCCACAATGTGAATGTCCACAATAATGTGTTTAAATGTATTGATTTTTCATTCAGTAAAAAGTTAAGACTATTGTTTCATGACACAGTAAATTAAGAGCACTTTTGTATAAAAAGTGAATTGTGTTTAACATTTTAAAAGTAGCAGTTGTATCCCACAAACCTAGCACAGTGCCTCACTTGTTTAACTGAACTTCCTTTTCTAAAAAAATGGTATGCCACATACATATGGCTGTGTGGTTTATGTCCATAGAAACTGCCCAAACTTTCCACTGCCATGTCTCTGTTTGCATGTGTATGTGATCTGTGGTAACCCTGTTGCCATGGTAATTGTGGGTGTGGCTTACTGCCGAGGCAACCATGGGGGAAGTTCTAACGAAAACATGGAACACACTGTGAGTAATGTTTTACTCAAGTGGACAGTGGCCACTCACTTTTAAGTAACTTTAAAGTAATTATAAATGATTCATTAATTTAAGAAACAATTATTCGTATTAAGATTCCTTTCAAAGTAATGATCTATTAGAAGACATTTAAGAAAACTAATCTGTGTTTTATAAAATAGTTACAAGATTAAAAAACAAAGGTGGCAAACACTATACATAGGATATTTAAAAGTATTTGAAACACATGGCATGAGTTTCTGATGTTAGTTTTGTAATTGGTTTTCTGTGAATTCATTATGCTCAGAATATGGTGTGGCATATCATATTGCTTTAAACAGGGAAGGATGTGGAAACGCACAATATGTGATCTAAGCTCGTGAGTCATAGCCCCAAATTCTGAACTTATTCATACAGCACACAGATGCAATCCACAAAATAGACACACATACACACACACTTTAGTTACATATGACACTTTAAGAACACAGGCAGAAATAATGCTTATTGTCATTTAATTTAATTGTAATACTTCTTTTCTGTTTTATACCCTGATAAGGCTATCAGCATTATGATTGCACAATGTTTTGTTTGCTATGGACAATGTAAAACTACTGGTGTGGGTGGAAGACAACATATTTTGTGAAAAATGTCAGTGTCATGTGACCATAGGTGATAAGATAAGAATGTATTCTATTATCTTATAAAAAAAGGCAGTCTCCAAACTCACTATAAACTTACCAATACTGTTATACATTAATAAAGTTAAGGTTTTTTTTTGCAGGCCAAAAAATTGTTAAACTGTTCAACTGCTGTCGGTGATTACTAGCAAAGGTAAATTATGTCTATAAATGAAAGGAACAGATATCAATAATACATATAAAAAATACATACATATAAAAATACTGTAATCCTACAGTGGAAAATCAGAAAGACCAGTTGAGACAAACAGGTAAATCTTACATGAAAAGAAAAAAATGCCTAATGTTTACAAATGTGCCATTGTTTTGATATTTGCACATTTTTATGGTGCGGTAGCTCAGTGTTTAGGGTGTTGGGCTATCAATCTGACGGTTGGCGGTTCAAATCCCAGGTCCACTGAAGTTACCATTGTGGGTCCTTGAGCAAGGACCTTAACCCTCATTGCTCCATGGGATGTTGTGATTAACCCTGTGCTCACATTGTAAGTCGCTTTGGATAAAAAGCATCTGCTGAATGACCAAATGTATGTAATGTAAATGTATTTTTGTTCATGTGCACAGATACAAAAAACACTAAACATTTATTTTAAAAAATGTTTCTCTGTATGATTTTTGGTGTATGATTTTGGGTTTAATAAGATTTTTTTTACCAAAAGATTTAATAACCAAATAATTAGGACAGAAGACGCAGTACACAGGAGCCAGTATCCCCCTTTTAAACTATCTCTTAAATTGGTCCTACCACTTTCCATCACTCTCCTCTTACTTTCCTTTTTATTCTTCAAAATCTTTAGCCTTTTAGCCCCATTTACCAGTTCACCATAGTGCATCATAGCTGCACTATGCAATCCAACAGACAAATATCATAAATCAGCAGATAGTCATCACGTTTCTACAGCACAATTTATTGATATCCCATTCGATTTAGTGCCAATACCTGACTACTGGGAAGACGATTATGATGTGTGTGTCATCCAGTGAACACAAGTAGTATGTGCTGTGCTGTGCTATTTCTTGTGTTTGGGTCCCTCTAAACTGAGATTGAAATGTCAAACCCATTAACTCACCTGTTGTTAAAACTTTCACCACATTTGTATCATCACAAATTCAAGTCTACACTTTGATTGGGCCATTGCATTTTGAAATTTTTATTGCTCCAGAATTGCTGAACTATGTGACAGTTCTTACATAGTAAAGAGTAAGGGCAGACAGGGGTTAAACTTAAAAGGACTTTATTTACCACAATCAAAATAATTAAACCTGCTCTTCAGCTTACTATACACACAGATAGGACAAAGACACAACACAGCAGAGCACAGCAGACTGTTGGTTATTCCCCCATAAGCTTTTTCGCTTTTTTTTTCTCACTCTCAATAGAAGAAATCAACAGTTAGTTTCACAGATGACATGCAATTGCACCTCATTACCTGACTTTATTTTCCAAATCTGTTTCCTATTCACAGATGAAACTCACGGCTAGGTGCAACAGGCTATTATAGTTTTTAGTACCGCCTTTAATTATCCACGTCAATGCTCCTGCTGTTCTGTCAACTACACTGGCTGCACAAAGTAATTGATACAAACCTGCACCTTTAACCAATGTATGTCTGCAATTTATCTGGAGATACAGGTCGCTAATTCAGGTCGAGCTTGCCCAATTCATCCATTCATTTTTTTCCCTCTGTGTAATTAATCTCAAAACCTGTCCCTTTAGAGAGAAGGACATATGCCAATCAGCTCCCTTTAAAGAAAAAATTACATACTGGCCATCCCACAGTCATTGACAATGCATTCAATATCCTCTAATGGAGTATAAACTTCTATTGATGTTTTAGTTGTTATCACCTATTGGTATGATTGTTCCATGGATTTTATCAAAGGTGCCAAAACTCTTTGTGTCTGCTCTGCGTATTTGTCAGACTTATCAAAAAAAAGCATAAAGTCCCCTGTGTCTTTGGGATTCAATTTTCTAAGTCTATGTCTATGTGAATATTGGACTCGATATGTCACTTGCACGAACACCGTTTCCTTAAGCATACTCTACAGCCTTCAATAGAGCATTGATTCTGACAAATATTTCAGTTTCTCTAAATCATGCAACATGATTGAAAAAAACTATTTGACTGAGGTTACATTCCAAAATGTGTCCCATTTCAATTTTATCACTTTAATTACCAAAATATTAAATATTGTATTGGAGATACACATAAATACATAGGTTGAAGTCAATACATTGTACAATACAAATATTTGTTCATTCTATTGTTGGTTGCCGTGACCAGGTCAGAGAGACAATATCGAATAACACAGTAGAAGAAAGCATACAGCGCAAACTACAAAAATCTTTACCACAACGTATAACACCAGTGATGCTCTCATGCCAAAAAAAGTAAGAACAAACCTTAAATAACAAAAACAGGTCACATATAACTGAGGAGGGCTGAAACAAGGCTAGTAGGTAATTAACTAAAACAATCCTAGATTTTATCTTTATCTGCATCCTTATCACATTTACATTTGGTAATTTTTATGACAAGCAACTTATAAATATCCACCTTTTGTTGGCAATAAGAACCCAGGGTTGATACAGCACACCTGGAGCAATGGCCTTTTAAAGGACTTTTCTCTGGACCTGGGCTTTGAACCCACAAGGTAGGTTTAGTTTGATTTAGTGCAACACCCTAACCACTGAGCTAGCACACCCTATAATCTCATAACTCTTTTCATAATTTGGGATTATACTTTTCAGGGTTCTGTTATCCGTCTGCACATGATTTCAAAAGCAAGATATAGGAATGTATCAATCAAAAACAAGAAGAAAATCATTTTTAATTTTTTTCATTTGTGTTTAATCTTTAATCTTAATTGAGCTCAATTTTTTCCTGGGAAGAGATTGCACAAAACCTATACTACACCACTATAGAAATCTCTTCATAAAATACGTTTTTTGATATCAACCACACTCAAAGAAGGCATTGGTCCAAATGCATAGACACATTGAAGATGTTCTATGCAGAAAACCTTTGCAGACTGCTGTCAGTATCCTGCTTCTTTTTTATTACAGTCATATGCAAAAGTTTGGGCACGCCTATTAATCTTAATCATTTTTAGTTCTAAATGTTTGGGTGTCGGCGACCATCAAACTTAACTGAACTGGAATTGTTTTGTAAAGAGGAATGGTCAAAAATACCTTCATCCAGGATCCAGGAACTTATTAAAAGCTACAGAAAGCGACTAGAGGCTGTTATTTTTGCAAAAGGAGGATCTACTAAATATTAATGTCACTTTTCTGTTGAGGTGCACCTGTCAAATTTTGGTTTAATGCGTATTGCACATTTTCTGTTAGTACGATAAACCTCATTTCAATCCTGAAATATTACTGTGTCCATCAGTTATTAGATATGTCAAACTGAAACGGCTGTTGCAAACACCCAAATATTTAGAACTAAAAAAGATTAAGATTAAAAGGGGTGCCCAAACTTTTGCATATGACTGTATCTGGGCATTGGTCTGATATAATTCAAAGGACATTAGCAAAGGCACACTGCACACTTTCTTCAAAGCTAGATCCTACCTATGTCTGCCATTACAATGCAGCTGTGTTTTTTTTTTTTGATTTGTTGGATGTCATGCCATCTAACTCCATTCCAGGCTGCCCACATGCTTCACATTCCTGGGGTCTGTACTCCGCCCACTCTATCAACAGTCAAATGCTTTTCTGCTGGTTCTACACCAGTTTAAGATAATTTGCCTACTGTGTTGTTTATCTATGTATATTTGAACTTGGATTTCAATAAATGTCAGTCATGCTGCAAATAATCATTTTGCTTCTGGGTTGGCTAAATGCAAGAAAAATTTAATTCAGAAACAGAAAAATAAAAACACTTCAGGTTTGAACAGCAGTGACTTGAAAGTTCAAATATCAGAACAGTTACCTATTTGTTTTAGGAGAGAGTTTCAAAGTGAGGGGGCAGCACTTGGTCCTAGTGTTTATTGACAACAGGTTTACATCGGTGGAGTGAAAGTAGTATGATGATGGAATTTCAGTAAGAGAGTAGGGGGTCTGATTGTGGAGGATCTTGTAAGTAAATAAAATAATTTTGTACTAAGTATGTTAGGGAACAGGAAGCCAATGGAGTTCTTGCTGAACCGATGTAATGTGGTCACAAGAGCAAGTGTGAGTTAGGAGACATGCAGCTAAATTCAGCAGCAGAAAAGTAGAGTGAAGGTGACGTAAAGCTGGAGGTTAAGGTGACGTAAAGCTGGAGGCCATCATCAGCATTACAGTGAAAATAGAGGACATGCCGACATATGATGTCGGGGAGCATGTATAGAATAAACAGCATGGAAACCTTGGGGTGCACCAGAAGATAGTGGAGCGATGGCAGAACTCCATTTGTTTATATTCATTCATTCATTCATTCATTCATTATCTTCCGCTTTATCCTATTTTAGGGTGGGGGGTGTTTCCCATGCCTATCCAGGGGAGAACGTTTCGGGCGCTGGGCAGATACACCCAGGACAGGGCGCCAATCTATCGCTGTGCAATTTGTTTATATTAATAAATTGTTTTCTGTCTTGAAGGTAAGGGCGGCACGGTGGCTTAGTGGTTAGCACGTTCGCCTCTCAGCACTAGGGATTCCTGATTCGAATCCCCATCTGGGTGGAGTTTCCATGTTCTGCCCGTGTCCGCGTGGGTTTCCTCCGGGTTCTCCGGTTTCCTCCCACAGACCAAAAACATGGTTCAAGTCAATTGAGTTTTCCAAATTGCCCCATATAGTGTGTGTATGTGTGCGTGTCTGTGTGAGTGTGTGCCCAGCGATAGATTGGCGCCCTGTCCTGGGTGAATCTGCCCAGCGCCCGAAATGTTCTCCCCTGGATGGGCATGGGGAACCCCCCCCCCCCCCGCGGCCCTAATATAGGACAAAGCGGAAGATAATGAATGAATGAATGAATGAATGTCTTGAAGGTATTAACTTAGCCACCTTAGCCAATTATGTTTTAGCATTGTTAAATAAGGTATAAACATAAGCACTCCTCCTGCACGTATGCTATCTTGCACAGCTATCGACTTAGCTTGCCGGTTGTTTTAATCACTGTGCTGACCGGTGTATGTTTGGAAAATGTGAACTCCCCGTGTCACCACGATTCTGGGTGGCTGTAGGTGGTACCACACTTTTAGATGCATGTGGATGCAGGAAGCAACATTGCTGTGCAAATGCTGGCCAGAACACGGGCACAAGGTTCCTTGTTAATCCATTCTACTTTCCCACTCTTTCGGAGGAGCGGCTGAGCAGTGGTCCCTGCAGCCTAGGCTCTATTACAGAAGTGACTAGGGTGGACCCCAGAGTCCAGATAGGTATGCATCATTTTTGTCTTTTGTTTATTTTAATTGTTTTCTTTAGAGTACACATGCTCTTTAGGGTAATCACCATTATGCTTGTGTAGTAGTAAGAACGGTGTGCCAACTGATATATGTTTATAGATCAAATAAATATAACTATTATTAATATTTGATGAAAAACATTTATTTGTCTTTTGTGGTTCTATCTTACATGGCATGCCAAGCCCAATAACGTGCTTTTCAGCATTGCCTTTCAGAAAGCCGGGCAAACCCAAACCACAATAAGGGAAGCCATTGTGGACCCTAATTGATAGCTTGCTTACACAAAAACTAAGAAAGTAGATGTCATACAGTGATTAAGTATGATAATAACTGGTAATTACTTTATTTCAGGTTGTTTTTCTCAATAGGTTATAAAGTTATTAGTAACTATTTAGTGCAAATGGTTATTTCAAATAAAGGATGTTTTAGAATATTTAATTTGTCTTTTTCAATGCTGCTTATACTAAAAAAGATTTCTAAGCTTATTCAAGTTAATTATATAATTCATATACGACTTTATACAATAGTGCTTTGTTACAAAGAACAACAAAGCTAAAGAGTGAACCCCCAAAAAGCGAGCAGAGATAAGAATGGCATTTCCTAACATTGTTTTTTAGAATAGATAACCTTTGAAAGGACTAAGTGGGTTCTCATTTTGCTTGAATGGCCTGTCATTGTTAAAATGTAAGTCAATAATAATATAAAGATTGCAAACAGATGTTTAATTATTCATTCATTCATTATCTCCCGCTTTATCCTCTATTAGGGTTGCGGTGAGGTTCCCCATGCCCATCCAGGGGAGAACATCTCGGGCGCTGGGCAGATAGACCCAGGACAGGACGCCAATCCATCGCTGGGCACACACACACACAGACACACTATGTATGGGGCAATTTGGAGAATTCAATTGACTTGATCCATGTTTTTGGACTGGAAACTCCACCCAGATGCCTTTTTAATTAGCGCCCTTGTAAAAAAGGACCAAGACTCAGAAATAAAATTAAATATTTACAATCCTACATGAGTAATACATAAAATACAGGCAGTGTTGTACTTTATCATGTAGTATTTTAGATGTAAAAAAAAGTATTTTGTAACAAAATGAAATTTAATGCAAATAGAATAACACAATTCTACATATTTTACACAATTCTAATATTTTAAATGTACTTGTTGATTTTTTTTTATAACATAATAATTAAACAGGCGGCACGGTGGCTTAGTGGTTAGCACGTTCGCCTCTCAGCGCTATGGATTCCCGGTTCGAATCCCCATCTGGGTGAAGTTTCCATGTTCTCCCCGTGTCTGCACGGGTTTCCAATTTAGAGTGTGTCTGTGTGAGTGAGTGTGTGCCCAGCGATGGATTGGCGCCCTGTCCTGGGTCTATCTGCCCAGCGCCCGAGACGTTCTCCCCTGGATGGGCATGGGGAACCCCACCGCGACCCTAATAGAGGATAAGCGGGAGATGAGGGAAGCACCCTCTGGCAGTGCAGTTCGGTGGACGCCCTCTGCGGATGAGGCGTGGGATGTGTCCTGTGGCTTTATGTCGAGGTGGACGCACTCGGCGGATCAGGAGGGAACCATGCCCTCTGGCTGTGCAGTTCGGTGGACGCCCTCTGCGGATGAGGCGTGGGATGTGCCCTGTGGCTTTATGTCGAGGTGGACGCCCTCGGCGGGTGCGGAGTGGGCCACGCCCTCTGGCTGCGTGGCGAGGTGGGTGCCACTGGACCTCGGGCTGGGCGGCGTGCGGCCCCTGGACCTCGGGCTGGGCGGCGTGCGGCCCCTGGACCTCGGGCTGGGCGGCGTGCGGCCCCTGGACCTCGGGCTGGGCGGCGTGCGGCCCCTGGACCTCGGGCTGGGCGGCGAGCGGCCCCTGGACNGCAGCGCGATCCAGACACGGCACGATCCGGTGCGGCCGCGTCACGTGACTGCCCCGCTGCGCACGTGCTGAGCTCAGCGGCCGCGCAACGCGTGCCGCGTCTTGGCTCTGCGCCGGCGGCGCGCTCCGCGTCTGGATCTCACGACGGGGGGCTTTACAAACTGGACTGGGCTATCAGCCCAGAACTCCTCAGAGTTCAGGAGGGTACGAATGGGCAGAATATGCCCATACAGGTATGACTCGCCCGCCTCATCATCAAAGACCTCTACCAGATCGAGGCCATCCTCAGCACGGAGCGCTTCATACCCGTACCTCCACATGAACTCATCACCAGAGTCATACCACACTGATATCACTACGTCCGTAAGGACGGCTCCGGGACGGCGGGCTGCGCATAGCGGCGCACTCGCGGTCACGACGGAGGGCGCCGCGAGTACGAGGCTATATGCTATACGCCCCCCGCAAAGAAAAAATTTAAAATTAGCTTACCTGGGCTCTGGACTCCCCAATTGATGGCACTTCGTGATGTTACACTCGCCTACCCAGAGAATAAAGCAGCTGCGCATAGAAAGCGCAGAGCCGTCGCGCTCAAACGCGCTGAAGGGAGCCAGGCACGCAGGTAACAGGGAATTTATTTTAAAGGTGTAGAGACACCACAAAACACAGGTACGCCGAGTGAACATAAACTAAACCACGAAGTGCACCGAGTACAGGGAAAGAAGGAAATAAATACAAATGAAAACCAATCACGTGCACAAAACCACCAATGAACAGAAAGAGACAATTAAACAAACTAAATTACATTAATTAAAGTAAATTAAAAAACACAGAACAGGTGCCCTAGGCACCCATTACACTAGGTTTAATAAACTTTTTTGATGATGAAAATTAAAGGCTTTATTTGTTGTTAATTATATGGACCTTTGTTTCTCAGGAAATAAGAAGGATTTTCCAGAACCAAACATAGCATTTTTAATAAGAGAATCACAAAGGAAAAAGGATGCATACTGATACTGTCCTGACACTGCTGTATCAACTAATGCTGGGGGGAGCGAGCTACCCAGAAACACCATCGTCTAAGGGATGAGAGCATCTCCACTTAAGCCATTGGGAAGAGAGCATCAGGTTTGGTCCTTGTCTTCATTAGGTTAATTAATAGGTTAATGTCTTCATTAGGCTCGCTACCTGCTCATTCTTTTACACATTTCTGCGAGAGTTAGTATTAGTTATTAAGTTATTAGTTTCAGGTGCTGGGCAGATACACCCAGGACAGGGCGCCAATCTACCTTTAAGACATTTAAATTTTAAACCATATAAGCTGCATATGCATAGATGTTTAGTGGTACATAGTTGTTCAGCTGTTCTCTCAAGGTGTTTGTGTCCTAAAGCTGGTATATTATTTAGTTCAGGTAATACTTGCATAAATAATACAGTAGTAGCAGTAGATCAATTGTTCACTTTTTGATTTTGTTTAATAATGCTCTAATGTTATGTCATTTTTAATTTTTAAATAATAAATTATTGAATAATAATCTGAACATACTTTGCTTCATGGGACCATGATTAAAATAAAATATAAGGTCTCATGGGACTAAATGGAGGAGGTTTATCCAAATGAGAAAGCATTTGCTTTATATAGCTTCATGATAATACAGCCTTAAAATTTTGGTTTGAAGTTAAATTCCTCTATGGGACTATATCTAAACATGACATTTCATTCATAAGCATTTTCTATCTTTAGTATTTTGTTTTTTATTATCCATATTATTAAAGTTGCTATATTTTCTACTGGCTACATTATTTTGTTTTCTCCCATATAAGTATATACATTTTATCTGTGCTATAAAACATACAAAAAAGAAACATGCACAATGTAGTGAATATGTTAAATTATGTCACTAAAAATCTTTATTAAGCACAATTGCCTAAACACAGAAAAGAAATTCATTGCCATATTATTCTTCAATATCTATTTTCTGTCCATCTGCTGGGCCCATTTTGAATTCTGGTCACTGGCTATTCGGGATTATGCTCAATGTGTAAAACCAGTTTTGTTTATAGGGACTTTTATTTTTCTTGTCTACTCAGCCTAATGCTTTAAAATTGGTCTAAAATTATTTTATTTTATACATTTTGATGTCCATAGTAAGCATGGTGATTTTAACCATTAAGAGTTTTGGTAGGAAGTAGTGTTCAAGTATGAATATACCTTTGTGGTTTTACAATTTACACTGCCAAGAGCTACTGCCATCTGTTCACAAGTTTAAGAGGACATTATTCTTTATTTGAATAAGCAAAAAGCTTTAAGCCATTTTAAGGTGAGGCATTTATTTGAATACCCTAAGGTTCTGGAACACACAATACTACAGCCCAGGTATCTGTTAAACACTGTTGATGTGTTTATTTTTTACTATATCAAAAGTGAATTTGCACTTTTTTTTCTATTTATCAAAGAATGGACGATTAGTGTTCGTCTTAAGAAAAATTACATTATTAAAAATATCCTTTAAATAGCTTTGAAGAATACATAGCCCTGCTGAAAAAGATGACACAAATTTACACAACATAAATCATGGGTGAATCACCATTTTCATCTTACAGTAGCTTTATTTATATCATCATTTATATGCATACACCCAAATCTCTTATAAGAATGTGTAATTAAGTATTAATGTGGCAAATATTTTTTATATAGGTGACACATAACTTTGTATAAAAAGCCATGATATAAACAGGATTAAAGATCCAACTGGTCAAAACATGTTTTAAGTTGATAAAAATAAATGAATAAATTAAAAATAATAATACAACATTTTCTTCAGAATTGGAGAAATGCAGATGAAAGAAAATGTTGGGCAATGACCATCTGGAACTGCTAGGTAACAATCATATGAAGAATGCAAGGCAGTGAGTGTTAAGTTTCAGCCCCACCTCCTTGCTACGTAACTGCTAGCCAATCAGTGTTGACCACTGGCCCCTCCCATGGCTGGTCTTTTGTACTAAGTGGGTGAGTGCAAACTGTTGAGCTCTATCTGCTTAGATTTCTCTATCACAGCAGACAAGCTATCCCTGCTATTTTACTTTTTGCCTTAATTCTTTGCTGCTTTTGGTAGAAGTTTCATATCAATTATGTCGGCCGTTAAACATTCATCTTACACCATGAAGTCCTCATCTGGAGCTGCGCCACGTAATTTCAGCAGCCTATCTTACTCAGGCCCTAGCCTAAGTCGACAAAGCTACACAGCGCGCAACACTTATGGAGGAATCAATCGTGGCTTGGGAGGAGGCAGCTACATTAGCAGCTCTACTGCTTATGGAGGTGGCATGGGTCTAGGAATGGGTATGAGCCAACCACCAATAACAGCTGTGTCAGTCAACAAAAACCTTTTAGCTCCTTTGAACCTAGAGATTGACCCCAACATCCAAGTTATCCGAACACAGGAAAAAGAACAGATAAAGTCTCTTAACAACCGATTTGCTTCCTTCATTGATAAGGTAAGTACTGAATAAACAGACATGGCAGTAAACTTATTGAGTTTGAGTTTATATACTGAATAATAGACTGTGAAAAACTTTATTGAAAAAAACATATAAAATAATTTATTTTAATTCATTTCATATAATTTTATGAAAACATCAAAAAGGCATGAATTCACCATATTTAACATATCCTAAACGTGGAGAGACTTCCTCTTTTTAATAAAAATGCATATGGTCACAAGGGTAATAGGGTGTGTCTCTGGTCAAGGCAAAGTAGTTTGATCTTTAAAGGAAAGATCCACACCCAAATTGTAAAACAGTTTTATTCCCTAAACTCAGTATCATATCAAAACAAGTAAATACTTGTGTAAAATTTGTAACTTAACACAATTTAAAATATATTTAGGTCAAAATGATTGTCCTTTCAGACACCTTATTGTTAGTCTAACACACTGTGCTGAGTTAATATTTAATCAGGAGAAGTGGTGTTATGTTCATATCAACTTTTTCTAAGTTACACATGTTCAGTTGACTTTTATTATTATCATGATTACTACTATTAACCTTTTAAACACTGCACCAATGATGCTTACTTCAGTTTTGTTTCACTGACTTTGTATGACATTAAACCTGCATTTGTTAGAACAATCTATACTTAAAAATAACCCTTTTTTTTTTTTTAAATTAGGTCCGTTTTTTGGAGCAGCAGAACAAAATGCTGGAGACTAAATGGAGCCTTCTACAAAGCCAAACCACCACCCGTTCCAATATTGATGCCATGTTTGAGGCCTATATTGCTAATTTGCGTAGACAACTTGACAGTCTAGGCAATGACAAGATAAGGCTGGAAGCTGATCTACACAACATGCAAGGCCTTGTTGAGGATTTTAAAAATAAGTGAGTCACTAGCTTATCAGAACAAAAGCTTTAGTTAAACAAAATGCATTTTGGGGATGTGTAGAATGTGTGTGTTATTTTTTTTTTTTTTACAGGTATGAAGATGAGATCAACAAAAGGACAGAGGCTGAGAATGACTTTGTGCTCATTAAGAAGGTCAGAAAAATAGAAATATAGCTTTGACTTATCCTTTACTTTTTTCATTATTCTGATTAACTACATGCTAGTTGCTGTTGATTGTTACAGGATGTTGATGAAGCTTATATGAATAAAGTTGAGCTGGAGGCTAAGTTGGAATGTCTTACAGATGAAATCAACTTTCTTAGACAGATTTATGAAGAGGTAAACCACCTATTAAAATGTTTTTGTTAAATCAAATGTTTTTTTTCCACATTAAGAAATATAAGAAAGGAAATATACAAATATTTGTAGGAGATTCGTGAGTTGCAGTCTCAGATTAAGGATACCTCAGTGGTGGTGGAGATGGATAACAGCAGGAAGCTGGATATGGATGCCATTGTGGCTGAGGTCCGTGCTCAATATGAAGACATTGCCAACCGCAGTCGTGCTGAGGCTGAAACTTGGTACAAGACTAAGGTAACTAGTTATCTTTAGTTTTATTCTAATTTTAAATAATATAAAGGGATTTTAACAAAATATCTTCTTAAATATATTACTTAATCAACAACTTATTTATTTCCTTAATTATCATAACCATTGTATTTGTATGATGAGTTTAACTATTGCAATTTCTTATATATCTTAGTTTGAGGAGATGCAGACATCTGCCACTAGGTATGGAGATGACCTCCGATCAACAAAGACAGAAATTGCTGATCTCAACCGCATGATCCAGCGACTACAGTCTGAAATTGAAGCTGTTAAGGGACAGGTAAATCCAGAATAGCTGACAAGTACACATCATTGACATAATGATGTCAGGCTGTTGTAAAATATATGACCATATTGTAACAAAGTGTATATTTACATTCATAACAGTTATGCAACATTATACCTTAAAAAGATAGTAAATATTTATTGTGGCAATATACAATTATCATTTCTGTAGCGCGCAAACCTTGAAAATCAAATCGCAGAAGCTGAGGAGCGTGGGGAGATGGCAGTAAGAGACGCAAAGGCTCGCATCAAAGATTTAGAAGAAGCTTTGCAGCGAGCCAAGCAGGACATGGCACGTCAGATCAGAGAGTACCAGGACTTGATGAATGTTAAGCTAGCTCTGGACATTGAGATCGCCACCTACAGAAAACTGCTGGAAGGGGAGGAAGACAGGTGAGTGGACCTATTATCTTGATGATCAAGGATTGTTTATTTACTGAATTAAACTATTATCTTTCCTTCTAGACTTGCAAGTGGAATCAAGTCCATCAACATTTCGAAACAAAGCAGTAAGTTTATTTACTTAATATATCAATATTAATCTAAGCACATGATCAATAATTTAATGTTTGTAATACATTGTAGCATGTGTAAAATGTTTTTTTATGTCTTTATAGCAAGCTATAGTTCCTTCCCTATGGAGAGTGCTGGCAGTTCTTACAGCAGCTATTCCAGTGGTCCCTCTAGTGGCTATTCCTTTGGTTACAGTGGTGGCTATGGTGACAGCAGCCTCACTCAAAGTAAAAAGAGTGTTGTTATCAAAATGATCGAAACCAAAGATGGAAAAGTTGTCTCTGAGTCTTCAGAGGTTGTCCAAGATTAAATGAAGAAAGCACATTTGTCCTCCTTCTTGAAAAATCTCACATGACTTATTAATCAACCATTCAAACTGCTAGAATTAACCCGCTGTACAAGGAGGTGTCATTAGCTCATATATAAGGTCATCGATGATTGCAAGCATCAAACATAATTACTCATTTCCCACTTTTACTCCAATTTCAGCTTATTTTAAGATGCACCACACGATTTTTGTGCTCTTACACAAGGTCTAGCTTCAATATTTTTTCACTGACTAGAAGAAGTTCTAGCATGTGTTTTTAGTTTTAAAAGTGGCATTTCAAATGCTCCAAACTAAGCAACCCATGTGTAACATGAACATTTTGCTACTATTAATAAAGTTTGCATAAAAAACCTTTACTTTTTTATTATGTGGATCTGTCTTTTTAATTAGCATGGGAACAATGAAGCAGTATACCACTACTAATGCATATTTTTATTGTCAACATAACTACTTGCCATTCTTTATTGGATTGTAAATTTATATACGTGTTAATTTACATATATTAAATGTATCTGCCAAGGGCCCAAAATATTCTTCTCTGGGTGAGCTCCTAGTTGGACCTAATGGAGGACTAAGCGGTCAAAAAAATTAAAAAAGGAAGGTAAATTTAGCACATTAGAAATTGTATTTGTCTGGGCAGCAGATACTAATGTAGGATAAAAGGGCCAGACTTGCAATCTTTGTTCCAGTACATACCAAAGGTTTTAATTGAAGTTTAGGTCAGGACCCTGAGTTGGGTCAACCAAGTACTTAGAACAGAAACCAAGTCTTCAAACAGAAACAACAAACCATATACACATCAAAGTGGTACACCTAAATTATTTACAGTTGAAATCATAATAATAAAAGTCACCTAGTTTTAAAACAAACAAACAAAAAAGGCTATGCCCGAATGTTAGGGTGGCAATCATGATGAAGATTCTTAACCAAAGCTACAGAATGTATGAAGATGGATTTATCTTGAAAACTAAACATTCAGTGATGGTTGTTCCGCACAAGATCAGACTACATTTTTGCATTTGTTGCACACTCTCGCATTGAAGTTATATCCCTAATAGCAGAACTCAGCTACTCCATCGACCTACAATTTTAAAAATGATTAAATTACCACGAGAGGAGGTGAATTACTGACCATTTTAGAGCCTGTTAAATCTAATTTTATTGTTGCCTTGTACCCCCCCAATTCAACACGATGATGTTTGCCCACTTGTTGTCCTTGGTGACTTACACATTCACACTAACAGACCTGTGCTACAGTTTTTTTTCTTGAGTCTAATTTTGACCTACACCTATTCTGAACGTCAGCTACACACATAGATTAACAAAATCAATCTTATAAAATGCTGCTGTACCACTTTCTAACTCTTCATCAACCCACTACATGTATCCAATCACTTTTTCGCTCCTTTTGTGTCCAGAAGTGCAAGACATCTTCTGGACATCTTAATGCATTGTTTTATTTCGTGATGTCACTAACTCCTTATCCACAACACTGCCATAATGCCACAGAAATGAACTTAGGACATTCTTTGACTATTTACCTATTCCTGACCTCATACACTGATTTCTATCAGTGGGTTTGCAAGCCTAAAAGGATTTTGCTGCAAGGACCATTATGCACTTTTATTTTTTACAGAAGAACACAGGGCTTTTTAACCAAATGGACTGAATCAGTTTATGTAATTTTGATTTACGTGACGCCAGCACAAGTGAAAAAGACCCTTCAGAGGACTAACCCCCGAAAATCTGCTGGTCCAGGGACGCGTGTTGAGAGACTGTGCTGAATCTGACTGTGCAGCTCTCCGAAGTCCTGGCAGATATGTTTAACACCTCCCACACCCAAGCAGCTGTCCCCACCTTCCTGAAGACTGCAACCATCATCCCGGTCCCAAAAAGCTCCACAGTGGCGGATCTGAATGTCTACTGGCCGATAGCTCACACGTCGATAGTCACAAAGTGCTCTGAAACACTGGTCATGTGTCACATATGGGCCTGGGGACTCTTCTCCCTGCCACCAGAGTTTTAATGTTTGGTTCTGCAATCGGCGGCCATTTTGTCTTTGTCCTGAAGGCTATATAAGGACAAGCTGTTGTGTGCCTCTTTGCTATTCATATATCCTGTTTGGTGTTTGCTTCATGTTTGAGCCTAGATTTTGTTTATAACTATTTGCCTTCCTGTTCTTCTTTTGATCTGGTTTTTGGATATTTACCTCTGAGCTTTCACTCTGTTTTTGTATGCTCTGTATTTTTTCTGTTGTGCCAATTAAACCTGCACTTGGATTCTAAAACGTGTTCTGCTGGGCTACTTATGACATCATGACGCACATCAAAGCCAACATCAAGGTCACTTTGGACCCACACCACCTACAAGAAAATCCGATCCACAGAGAATGCCAATTCCTCCGTGGTCCACACTGCTCTCACCCACCTGGGGCAGAAGGATTCCTATGTCCGTATGCTCTTTGTGGACTTCACATCAGCTTTCAACACAATGATCCCTCAGATCCTGACCAATAAACTCCTCCTACTTGGACTGAACCCTTCCATTTGCAACTGGGTCCTGGACTTCCTGACCAACAGGCCACAGTCAGTGAAGATCCACAACACCTCCTCCTCCACTATGATCCTCAACACTTGCTTCCCCCAGGGCTGTGTGCTGAGCCCCCTCCTGTTTACACTGCTAACATATGACTGATCACCTACCCATAAGAGCTGTCATACTTAGACATAGCTTCATACCAGAAGCTTTAAACTCTTAAACTCCACCAATAACAACAGACACTATTAATAAACACTGCAACACTACAACTCTTTTTCAACAGCCATGGCTGCTATATTTTATATAATATTTTTATTTTC
>JAFMOD010001767.1:379265-471489 GCA_019802435.1 Corydoras maculifer
TACTTTTGCAACCCACTGTATATCACACATACATTGGAAATCAAAATAAGTATGATGTATGTACACTTGTTTCTTCAGAATTATCAATTATTATTCAGTTATAATTGATCAAATGAAGGATTTTTGCAAGTGGGGCATGCCATACCACTAGAACTATGTTTTACAAAATCAACAAACTATTTACACAAAAAACATTTATTTAGCAAAAAACGTCCGAATCATAATTAGAGAACCACAATTACTGCAGCAAAAATAAAGATTACTGAAAAATTACAAGAAAATTTCAAGTCACGAATCAGTAGGAAGTGTCTGTTTTGAATGACTTCCCATCTGAGGCCACAAGAAACCACTAGTCTCACACAATGCTCTGGTAAGATTCTAGTAATGATAGAAACTTAAATTTATTTGGGTCAGATGGAAAACATTATTATATAACAATAGACTAGGGAAAGACTGAAATTTAAGTGTGTAAAGAAGTCAGTGAAAGGTGGAGGAGGAAGCGTCCTGGTTAAGGGAATGTTTTGGGACAGGAGAACGAGTTAGACCTCTCATACAGCTACATGGCAGACTGAATACAAGTGTGTATCAGAACCTTGCATTCGTCATCAGCGAGAAATTTGCATGCAGGACCCAGTACCCATCAGCACAATGGGTAAAGCAGTTCCTTGAAACATTAAAATAATAAAATGGCCAGCCCAGAGTCCTATTCTAAACCAAACAAAGTTAAGCCAAGAAACCTACAAGTCACAGAACTGTGGAAGAGACTAGTGATTGACTTCAGCACATCTGTGGCCACAGGACTTCAAAGCAATGGCCTGTACACTTCCTACTGATTGGTGACTGGTGTGAAGTTCAGAAAAAGTAGTTGTAATCTTTTTGTGCTACAGCCATTGCTGTTCTCTAATTATGATCATCACTTTTGTTGCAAAATAAATGCTTTATGTTGAAATACTTTGGTTATTTTGTAAAACACTGTTGTAGTGGCATGGTGGACCCCTTACAAAAATAATTGATCAATTTAGAATACATTATTCCTGAAACAAACAAGTGTTGATACATTGTTCTCTAATTTTGATCTTCACAGATAGAGTACATGACAGTTGCTTCAATAATGTTTTTTTTTTTTTAATGGTCTGATTTTGCAAAGGCTGCTTTAAAGTAGTTTAATGAGATTAATTGTTGGGTTGCAGGGTTTTTCTTTTTTTAGCTCTTGTTTACGCCACATGTGATCATGCTGCTGAATATGCGTTAACACATTCGAAATATTCCACAAACATATGTAACAAAAAATTTGGGTGGCGGTTTGTTGTCAGTTCTGAAGTGGTTATTATTGTTTCCATGTGGAAGTTAATTCCATTTTACCAGAACAACTGTTTATGAGACCAAATTTTTGTTTGGCATATTGAGAATAGTCTAAGCTGAGTTTGAGTCTGTTTCCAAAGTTCTCTTTTGTTGGCTGGGCTGAAGTGGAAAGTGTTTATGAAGCCTTAAACATATAAATAAAAAAATATTGACATTACATTGCAGGGGGTCTCTGGTATGCAATGGATTTGTTCCTGTCCTATTTCCCATCAAGGGAGGGGCCTTTCATGTCTGTCCATGCTCACGTTTTGTGCATTTGTCTCTATTTCTTTCCTATCATTAACAAGAACATTAACAATAGCAAAATTCTCTTCACCAAAATCGACAAACTCACACACAAATGGCCCCTGAACTGGAATTAACTGGGAGACGTAATGAGCAATTTTTTAAAGCACTGAAATAGAAAACATCAGACAAGCGATTATTTCATCCAAATCCAACAATGGACCTGAACCCACTCCATCACCTCATAAAGACACCTTAGTTAAAATATTAAAATGTTCTGTACTGTTAATAATGAAATCCTAATGGACACAGTCATCTCATATCCTCCACCTCAAGTCTACCCACCTAATTCTTCAAGAATGCGTTATACCATAGCATCTGACCTACACCATTTTTTATAAAAATTGGCAATTGTAAAGCCTTCTCTAAAAAAAATTCAATTTGTGCCATCTCAGATTAACAACTACACTGTGTGCATAATTATTAGGCAAATGATTTTTTGATCACATTATCCTTTTTATATATGTTGTCCTACTCTAAGCTGTAAAGGCTTGAAAGCCAACTACCAATTAAGTAAATCTGGTGATATGCCTCTCTGTAATAAGGAGAGGTTTGGTCTAATGACATCAACACCCTATATGAGGTGTGCTTAATTATTAGGCAACTTCCTATCCGAAGGAAGGGTCAGAAGAGAGATTTGACGGGTTCTAAAAAAAAGTCCAGAATGGTGAGATGTCTTACAGAGGGATGCAGCAGTCTTGAAATTGCCAAACTTTTGAAGCGTGATCACCAAACAATCAAGTGTTTCATGGCAAATAGCCAACATGGTCGCAAGAAGAGTCTTAAAAAAAAAAAAAAAGGAATTTTTCCATGAATTTAGGAAAATCAAGTGTGAAGCTACCAAGATGCCATTAGCCGATAATTTAGCCATATTTTACGTTACTGGAGTATCAAAAAGCACAAGGTGTGCGATACTCAGGGACATGGCCAAGGTAAGGACCACCTTTGAACAAGAAACACGAGATAAAACAACAAGACTGGGCCAAAAAATATCTTAAGATTTTCAAAGGTTTTATGGACTGATAAAATGAGAGTGACTCTTGATGACCCAGATGGATGGGCCCGAGGCTGGATCAGTAAAGGGCAGATAGCTCCACTCCAACTCAGACACCAGCAAGATGAAGGTGAGGTACTGGTATCAAAGATGAACTTGTGGGACCTTTTCGGGCTAAGGATGAAGTGAAGCTCAATTCCCAGACTTACTGCCAGTTTCTGGAAGACCCCTTCAGGCAGTGGTACAGGAAGAAGCCAGTATCATTCAAGAAAAACATGATTTTCATGCAGGACAATGCTTCATCACATGCATTCAAATACTCCACAGCATGGCTGGCCAGTAAAGGTCTAAAAGGAAAGAAAATAATGACATGACCCCCTTGTTCACCTGATCTGAACCCCATAGAGAACCTGTGGTCCCTCATAAAATGTGAGATCCACAGGGAGGGAAAACAGTACAGCTATCTGAACAGTGTCTGGAAGGCTGTGGTGGCTGTTGCATGTAATGTTGATCGTAAACAGATCAAGTAACTGACAGAATCTATGGACGGAAGGTTTTTGAGTGTCATCGTAAAGAAAGTTGGCTACATTGGTCACTGATTCGTTTTTGAATGTCAGAAATGTTTATTTTTAAATTTTCTGTTATATTGGTTTACCTGGTGAAAGTAAACAAGTGAGATGAGATATTTGGATTTTATTAAGTTGCCTAATAAATCTACACAGTAATATTTACCTGCACAAACACATTCATTCATTCATTATCTCCCGCTTATGCTCTATTAGGGTCGCGGTGGGGTTCCCCATGCCCATCCAGGGGAGAATGTCTCGGGCGCTGGGCAGTTTTGAGAGGTGGCACGGTGGCTTAGTGTTTAGCACGTTCGCCTCTCAGTGCTAGGGATTCCCGGTTCGAATCCCCCTCTGGGTGGATTTTCCATGTTCTCCCCGTGTCCTTGTGGGTTTCCTCCGGGTTCTCCGGTTTCCTCCCACAGTCCAAAAACATGGATCAAGTCAATTGAGTTCTCCAAATTCCTCCATATAGAGTATGTCTGTGTGAATGAGTGTGTGCCCGGCGATAGATTGGCACCCGAAACGTTCTCCGAAACGTTGGATGGGCATGGGGAACCCCCCCCCGCGACCCTAATATAGGATAAAGTGGAAGATAATGGATGGATAATTATTAGTCTTTTGGGTTAATTGAGAACATAGTTGTTCAATAACAAAATGGATCCTTTCAAATACAACTTGCCTAATAATTCTGCACACAGTGTACATACCAATTTACAATCTACCATCCATCTGTAAAATCATTGAAAAAAAAATGTTTTCAAGCAAATTTCTAGATTCTTCACCATAAATAGCAGCATGGACAAATTCCAGTCTGGGTTCAGACTCAATAACAGAATATAGACAGTTCCAATTTAAGGTCATTATTGACATTCTCTTAAATACAAAGGCTAAAAATGTATCTAATTTTATTATTCCTCGATCTCAGTACTGCCTCATACCTGGAAGGCAGGAGCTATTTTGTTCTATTCTCGGTCCAATTCTATTTAATTTATATAGACTTCTTCTTGGCAAGATTTAACAAGACTAGGGGCTGTTAGCTATTACAGCTAAGCAGATGATACTCAGATTTATGTGGCCCTATCCTCCACGTGACTGGTCCAGTCGACTTATTGTGCAAGTCCCTTTATCACAATCTGGATGGAGGGAAACTTTCTGCAGATGAAAACAGATAAAACAGATTTTTTTTTTATTGAGAAAAATCAATGAGAGACAAATTGACTGCATATCTGAATACAAGAGCCCTCAAATCTAAAGAGCTGATCCGCAACTGTAGTGTATTAATGTATCTCAGTTTTATTATTTATGTTAAAGCAGTTACTAAATCTACTTACCATTAAATCTACTTATTTAGTACTTAAGATTATCAGTAAGATTAGAGATTTCCTAACTAAATCAGACCTGAAGAAACATATCCATACTTTTATTTCTATCAGGATTAATTATTGTAATGGTCTCTTAACTGGACTTCCAAAAAGACCATTAAACTGCTTCAGTTCATTCAAAATGCAGCTGAATTCTGATTAGGAGCAAAAGAAGAGATCACTTCACCCCCATTCTGAAGTCCTAACACAGGAGTGTTGTTACTGGTGGATAAATGTATTAATGATGTAGGACCAGTATATTTATCAGACTTAATACAAAGATATAAGCCAAGCAGATTTCTCAGACCTTTAGGAACTGGTCTTTAATTGTGCCGCAGGTGAGAACTTAACATGGAGAAGCAGCGTTTAGCCACTATGTCACTTTTAAAAGGAATCAGTAGAATGAAAACCTGAATTAGAACAGACCAGAATTTTAAGTAAAGACTGAAAACATTCCTTTCAGCAGGCTTACAGCTCAGATTGTTACTCTTCACTATTTTTATTGTTTGCATTATTCAATTCAATTATTATAAATTATACAATTCATTTATATTTTTCTTTTCTTTTTAAACATTTTATTTTTTTAATGGCTTTTATAATTTTCACTACTTTGTAAAGCTGTTTGAATTGATTCTTTATGAACGGTCTATAAAAAACTTGACTTGCCATTGTAAGTAGAATTTTGACTATACAGATAAATATATTATTTTAGTTATTTCATCTTTGGAATAGTGAATGGATGAGTCTTAGTAGTTGTCTCAGACTCTGTGGACACTGTAGTTATCAGTAGTTATATGCAGTTTCAGTTATATACATTTTGTTCATGATGGTTTCTTAAATGTATGATTCCAGTCTTATAATATGGTCTGTTGCACAACTTCGTTGGAAACTGTCATATCCACATAAATTTCCATTACGAAGTTCTCTTTATCAGGTGATGTATACTTGTCTGTTTTTTAAGTTTTGGTCATTGTATGTAAAAAATTTAATTAAAGATGGAATTTATAACATTTTTTCATTTGTATGTGAACTGATGGGGGATTTTAATGAAGCTTGTTATTGTCCTGTTCATTTCATATTTCCTGCCATTAATTTCTTGTATATAAGTTTAAAGTTGGTCATAAGTTTCAGGTTGGAACAAGTAAATTTTTTTTTTTTTTTTTTTAATGGAACGCGACCTTAGCAGCCATATCAGCTCATTCATTGCCCACAATGTCCAAAAGTCCAATAAAATATTTATATTGTAATCTTTTCCTTCCTTCGTATTGTACTCCAGATAATCTGTTATGAAGTATTTATCTGTTTTAAAGAGTCAATTTCTGTCAAGCAGGATTTTGTGTCTGTACATAATAGGGAATTAGTTTGTTTTCAATTAAGTCTAGAGTCAGTAGTTTAGCTCTTGTTTCTGCTGTGAAGCTTGAGCATTATTCTCGTAGCCTAATGCCATGATTCTGTTTGCCTATTGCCTATTCATTTTATTAAGTATAATAAAAGACATGGGTTAAATCGAATTACTTCCCGAAAATAGCCCAATGTCAGTGTAAAGCAGGTTTTATTTTGTAATTGTTTTAAAAACTTGCTTCATTTAAATAAAACCCTGAGTTGCTTAAATAATAGAAACTATTCATAATGCATTACCTGCACAGTGTGTACAGTGTAGATCTTTTTCAGGTTTGATTCACACTCTGCTGCTGTAGTTCCTGGTAACGACCTATGTAATTTCAAGAAAAGTTTTAATTCAAACAATTCACTTAGGTTTTATTCCATAAAAAAAAACACAATCATGCAGTATTTCTGTTTAATTGTGTTTGACAATCAAAATTTAGATTTATGAATTTTGTAATTCCTTTGTAATAGAGCATATATAAACAGTATACCCCTCCACACACACTCCACATCCCCCCAATTCATACAGTGCCTTGTTTGTTCAAAAAAACTTTAATGGCAACTTATAAGTAGCTTCCGCTTTAAAAACAAGATATATTTAGCCTACAAAAATGTGTTTTGTATTCGCCCTGTGCCAGATGTTTTACTTTGTTTAATTTTATCTTCAGCACAAAAATTTGCTGCATCTCAAATAAAATGTATTAAATCCAGTTAAAAGTGTTAAATTTAACTTATTTTGGTTGTGGTGTTGCTTATTGTGTCAATCTGAGACAATTCGATGACCACTTTAAGCTTTCACTGGCATTCAATGTGATTAAACAGCAATTAATTGTTATATATAGGGGTGTAATGTACACTGTATTCATCACAAACCATTCAGTATGGGCCTCGCAGTTAGGTATGTGCTTTCACAAGCAGAATACAACTGACCAAAATGAACGGGGACGGTTTGTCAGCATTGTCCAGCAGTTGTGAGGTAAGTTTGTGTAACCATTTAGAATGTGCTAAGGCATATTCAGCAGAATTACTCACATCGATAACCAGAGCTCATAAAAATGATTCATCTCTGCTAACTTTTACACTAATTTAACTAATCCTACAATTTTTTTTTTACATGCAATAATGCGCTTAATTGTCCTCTCCTGAGATGGGAAATCAGACAAGAACAAATCGATTACTGAAGCAATGAGCATGTACAGTAATCCCTGATATGCTCCATACGCTGTAGCGAAGGATTTATAAAATGTATTATCATTTAATAAAAGTGCTCGACAATAAAAAGTCTGACACCCCTCCCTTTTCTGAATTTGTACCGAACCATGCTGATACCAGCTAAATGCCAGTGAATGCCACAGACTTCAAGAACAAAGTTGGAAAGTTCAGGATCAGGTGGCATTTACATTTTTAATCAAATTTAGTTACTTAACCAATATCTGTTAAGATTTGTGGTAGTAAAATACAGTCTTTAAGATTTCCTTAAAAGTGCGTCAAGGACCTCATGAAAAGGGTTTTCATGGTCGAGCAGTTGCATCCAATCCTTACTTATCCGATCCTATTGTTATCTCCACCTTTAAGTTTAAGAGGTTAATTTGACAGTCAAAACTAATGCAAGTTCCACTTTGTAGCTCATTATAAATGAATTAAAACTTTTTATTAGAATATTGCATAGACACACATGCTGCAAATGAAAATTATGCTCACTTGGACTCACATACGTTCATTTTAGTGATAAAAGCAAGTTTACTTTTTTGAGTCTGATGGGGAACATTATGTTCGTCAACAAATTGGGGAAAGATCCAAAATGTGTAAAGTAGCCAGTGAAATTTGGAGGAGGAAGTGTCATTGTTTGGGGAATGATTTCAGCAGTAGAATATATGTATATACAACTACGCACTGTGCATATTGAACCGTGTGCTTCGTACCAAGTGGTTCGTTATGAATAAATGTACTGTTACACCACAAAAACACATCCCCCACATCTTCAATGGGGCAATACTGAATAAATTACCCTTTCATATACGGCTGCAACAATGAATCGATAAAATCGATTATGAAGTGTCGGCAACGAATTTCATTATTGATTCTTTGTGTGGCATGATTTACACATTACTCGCATTGTCGGAACCGCTTACGTTAACAACGCTGAAAAAAAAGAATACCGGGTTGAATGGAACGAGCGGAGCAAGTTTAATAAACCTTACAAATAAAACATAGCCGACACAGGGAAAAAAAAAGCTTCGGCTTCAATCATTAAAAGGGTGGGAGCACTTTATGCTTCACACAACTAAAGAGCATGTAACATGCAAACTGTGCGAAAACGATTTGACCTGCACTGAGCACAAGTTTCTTTCGTTCTGAAGTGAATCCACGTAATGGTGCACTCACACTATGAACCAAAAGCACACATCATGCTGTTTTTTGTTGTTAACTGGATAATGACAGCGATAGAGAACGTACTTTTTATTTTCGTTTAATTAGCTTAAGCAGTGTTAAAATGTGCTTTATTAATACATACAACTTTACACAATGTAATTAATGATCAATCTTCACCTTTTAGTTTTATGACAAAGTATAAGTGAAGACACTGCACTCTATGGGAGTGAGGTAGGATGAATTGCATTTAGACTGGTATAAGGTAACATATGAGAGCTACTCAAATTCGTGCAATTTTGGATTTTTACACACAATGCTACATGTTGTGCCAGTGTGTATGAGAGATTTGCGTTCAATTGCTCTTTGGACTACTTGGATGCCTTAAAGTCATACTGTAAATAAAACCAGACATGTATTTACCCATTTAATAAAGACATTTTTTTTTTTATTCGATTCATTGATTAAAAAAAAAATCAACCGATTAATCGATTATCAAAATAATCATTAGTTGCAGCCCTAACTTCATACAATGTATAGTGTATGCTGGTGTAGTGTACAGCTGCTGTGGCCACAAACTCACATCTATTAAAGTCTGGCAACAAAAGGGAATACTCACTTTTATGAGACACTCACTCTCTCTTTTTTATTATACCAGTCAAATGTTTGGACACAACTTCTCATTTTGTGTTTTTTCAATAATTTAAAGTCAGTCAGACTATCAAGATATGCAATGGAATTATTTAGTAAACAAAAACAGAATATGTTTTCTATCTCAGATTCTTTAAAATAGGCATTTTTTGCTTAGAGGGCAGCCTTGCACAGCTTAGAATTTTCTCAGTCAGCTTTATGAAGTAGTCATCTAGAATGGCTTTTAGGTAACAGCAGTGCTTTGGCAAGAGTTAATTTCTTCCATTTTTTCCCCTTTTATTGTGTTTGAGACCATCAGTTGCATTGTGAAGAGGTAGCGTTGGTACACAGTAAATAGTCCTATTTGAGTAATGTTCTAGAATTATTCTAGTACTACAAGACCTACTCAACTATGAAAAGAAATAATAATATAATTACCTACAAATATAAAGTTCAGTGAATCCAAATTAAAATCTTTACAAATTTGAAAAGCATGCTTAAGTGCAGCCGCAAAGACCATAAAATGATATATATAATAAAACTAGAGTTAGAACTCAAACTGCCTAAAAACCACATCAGGGAAGGAAGTCTAAGAATGAATTTAGTGGCACAGGAGAAGCTGTTCTTGAGTTAAAGTTGTACTTCCATGTTCCTAATTTTTTTCTCTGAGGGTAGGTTATTTAGTGAGTGGCTTGTGTAAAAGGAGTCCACAATGATGCTGCATTTCTTCTTACACAGTGTTGCCTGTGAAAATCATAGTTGATTGATAGTTGCATGCCAGTGATGTGATGAGAGACCTTTACCACCCTTTTTTAGGGCCTTCCCCATCAGCCACAGTAAAGTTTCAATACCATACCATAACTGATCCCCAGGGCACAACACTTGGACACCAGAATGGTAGGGATGACTGTGTTGAATGTGGAGAAAATGTTGATAAACAGCCTCTGCATGTAGATGTTATTGTTTTGGTGCGTAAAGGCAGAATAAAGGGCAGTGTTCTCAGTCAATCTGTTCAAGCGATACGCAAACTGGTAAGGTCGGTAAGATTTTGACTTCAGATGATTGAGAAGCAGTTTTTTAAACCACTTCATTGCAAATAATACAGAACAGATGTCATATAGGCAACATTTTGGTGGTGGTATAATGGTGGTGGTCTTCCAGCATGAAAGTACATCCTGGGCCAGTGACAAATTGAAGACTAACTATTTAACACAAGCTCTGAATACACGTCCAGGTATGCAGTCAGCTTTCTATGCTTAGTGCTGAAAGTGTAAAAGGAGGAGTCACATTGGAACCCATTCTATGCATAATTTGACCATAGACTTGGTCAAAATAAGCATAGAACTTGGTGTGATAATCTGGTGGTGTGGTGTTTTGGGAAATTTGGATTGCCCTTCCACATGCTTTGAGGGTCAGAGTAATGAAAGTGATCAATAACACAGTTTGTATTCCGGCTTTCCTAGTGCCTTTTTTTCAGGTTTGCTCTAGCAGTGCTGTAGGCCTCAGCATCAGCAGACTTAAGTCATGTTCCTTCAGCAGTAGACAAACTTCCGCTTTTGATAAAAAATGATGTTTACATGTATTACAAAGCTGACGTTGTCAATATGTATTATTTTGGTTCATAATTGCTGATATGTATGTGTTTAAATCCATAGTGGCTTGAGAAGAGAACTCCAATCGTTATTCTAAAACTGATGTTGTAGAGAGGAGATAGCACATTCAGGTCACAATTTGTAACAGTCTTTGTTGACGGTTTCACATGTCTGAAGAGTGACACACACTTGAGGAATAGCAACAATGAAAGGTGCTCATACTGTTCCATGTTGGGAAGTGAGACAGTCTTATAAACATAAACTTTAAATGTCTTTGTAGACATGATATAAGGTCCTTAAGGCATTCTTGTTGAATTTGAGCATCAAAGTCATAAAATTCAGTAATTACAGTCCCCCAAAACAATAAAAACTCAAGTTAAAAAACACAAAGTAAACAGTTTGTTGTTCACTGATTGCTCTGCTCAGTTCTTCCATAGCTAGCATGGAATTAAAATCAGGAGGCGTATAAACCGCAGCCACAACAACAGCTGAGAACTCTGCTTGGTAAATAACAGGGTGTGCACTTAATTATCAGATTAAGTGATTAGTAAAGAAACCACTTTAAGTAACAGTGGAGTCTGTAAGCATGGTGTTTATAGAATGTACACACCTCCTACTTTAGTCTTACCACAGTTTTTTTGCCACTCTGTCCATCTGAAACAAACCGGGTCTGTCCTGTTCCACTTAGAGATGTTACTTAGAGATGTTAAGCCTCATCGCTATCAGAATCAAGATGTTAAGAATCTCTGATCCATCTCTATGCTGTAGTCCAGAGTTGATGATCATCCATTTCATTCACCAGAGACTGAATATTAGAAAGAAAATCCCAGTCTTCTGTGCTTTCCTCACTTTTGATTACATTCTCAGTACGTAAGCTGGATCTGCACACCTGTAAGGGTTGATTAAGGAGTCCTTTTGATTTTTCAGAAAAAGTAGATTAATTAGCTAAAGCTTCATGAAGCTGATTGAGAGAATGCCAAGACTGTGCAAAGCTGTAATCAAAGCAAAGGTGCCTACTTTAAAATCTAAGACCTAAAACATATTTAACATACTTTTAAAACATGCTTACTCATTTCATTTTAGTACATGATTCATCATGGGTTCTTTTATAGTCTGGGTGACTTTACTCTTAATTTGCAAAGTAGGAAAAACAATGAGAAGTGCGTCCAAACTTCTTACTGATACTGTACTCATGTATACATAAATATATATTGTATGTATATTTCATATATATCAGTTGAACATGAAAATATAGGCAGAAAAAGGTTCTAACATGATCACAAATTAAACTCACATAGACACTATTACATAACATAGAAATTTATAAGGTTAATCAGCAACCTGATTAAAGCATTGAATAAAACTTTAGGATTTAGTATCATATTATTTAATTTTCTTAGTTGTTTTAATTAAAAACAAAAACAAAAAAGAATGTCACCCCCCCATATTTGCAGGAAAAAAACAACATAATATGCATCACCTAGCAAAAGACTATTTAAATATAAAACAAAATATATAAAAACTTATAAAATGTTATGCTATATCATAAATTGGATGTGACTCAAACAGGTAATGTGGTGAACATTTTCATGTGCTGAAATGTACCAGTTTTTGTTTTGGTGGGTGTGTGTGTGTGTGTGTGTTTGTTTGGTGGCGGTGGCTGGGGGGGGGGGTATTTAGCCAGACATAGACCTAATGAGGACAAAAATAAGTGTTAGGACTGCTGTACCGTAAAGTGGTGGTCACTTACTGTTTTACCAAATGTAAACAATCCAAAACAATTTGTGCTGCATGATTTAAATCAATAACGTGACTGTTGAACAACTATGGCGATAAAGTTAGGTGGAAAAACGTAGAAGCAGATTTGAATATTACTAGAACTGGACAGCATATCTGTTAAAAACTTAGACCTTGAGAAGTATTAGTGGTTATGAGATAGACTATAAAACGAAGGAGTCGAGGAGTGCTTCGAGTTTAAAGTTTAGCTACCTGTCCAGCCAAAACGTCCATGAAGAGTGTAAGTGGAGTGATGTACCGTCCTCTATGCTGTTTGCGATATCTTCCAACTCTTTTTGGTTAATAATGTCGTTTTCTGTGGATATTGGCCTTTTCCCCGCGTTCAACTGCATATTTGTGGCAGCGGGCAACGCCATGGTCGTTTATCAATATTTAACGATGTCAAAGTTGGTTGTTCTTATCGTTACATTGAGGAAAAGGACGTTAGGCCCTGCTGACTTATTTACTTATCGACCGCCTGTTCCGCCGCGTCACCGCCAATATATCAACAGGAAGAGACGTTACCCCTAACAAAAGCAACACGGCTTCAAAATAAAAGTACACACTGAAACGTTGTTTATTTTCGTAATATATGACATAATCAATGTCCTAAATGTAACATTTTCTAGGGATTCAAAGAGACAATTTATTTACTTTAGTACATACATTATTTTGTATAAGCTTTATTTATTGTTGCTCTGGACTTTGATGTTTGGATGATACTGAGTAAAGTTTATAATGTGCAATCTTTGTAGTATACTGGCACTTGCATGATTTATACTCACCTAATTAGTCCCACCTTTGGAGAAATCAGAGATGCAGCAGGGGTTTTGGATTTTATGGAAGAGTGTGAGAACTTCTTATCTTTAAGGCTCTTAACTGATAATTAGCTTATGGCTACCCTCAATGCTGTTTTAACTGGACCTGCTAGAAGCTGGTGGATGGCTGAGAAGATTAAAATTAATAACTGGGCTGGTTTCAAGAAAGCATTTTTGGCAGCTTTTCTCCCCACAAGCTATATGACCGAGGTTAAAAAACAACTTAAAGCCCTGGTCCAAGAGCCCGATCAATGTATACTGAATTTCTCCTATGATTACTGAGCCCTTTGCCTGAAATGGAAGAGTGACTTGCCAGAAGTAGAACTGGTTAGAAGGATCTTAAACAACTGCAACCCTGCCCTGGCAGGGAGCTTGCGAGGAACGGTGCATACTGTGTCCATGGTAAAAAGGGATTTAAATGCCAAAAAAGACTATTGGGCCAGGTTAAACCAACTTAAAGCACAGGATAAAGGCAGAAAAAAAATCTTCCCGTACTAAAGAGGCCAATTATTAGTCACCAAGTATGGCTCTAGTTCAATCAGCCACACCTCAACTGTTAAAAATTGTCATTGTAGTACAAGGGTTTCAACTGGAGGCAGTGTCGGATACAGGCTGTACTTACACCTTGATGCAGAAGCAACTCTGGGAGGCCATGGAAAGACTGAGAGAATCCCTGACCAAAGACGTAACGAGGTCATTCATCCTGGCAGACAGGAAGGTTCATACCCCTGAGGGAAAAGTCATCCAAGTTAGTTACCACCCACAGACCAACCTTACCGAATGGGTCAATAAAGTTTTAAAAACCATGATGGTCTCATATGTGAAGGAGAATCACAGGGACTGGGATAAGTTGCTGTTTGAATTCAAGTTCACCATTAACAATGCAATGCTCCCTTGGAGAGACTCATCCACCATCATGCTGTGGTGCCAAATCCCCTCACATTCCCCTGTTGAGCGGCAACACACGACTATGTGACACTGCCACATAAAGGGGACATGTGGGTCTACCTGCGTGTATTCGTGTAAAGACCTGCGAGTCTACCTGCGTGAGTCCACCGAGCAAGGACAACAACAAGGCAACTAAGTAGTCTCTAAGTAGTCATTCCATTTTCTTACCCATTCACACCTTTTTCTTCAGCATGTGTTTTCAGTTCATCCCTGTCATTTCCTCCTCACACAGACGCTCCTTTCCTCAGAGGAGAAGGAGCACTCTTGCACACCTGCGAACTCTGCAGCAGGTGAAAACAAGCGAACCCAAATTTGGTCAAGAGCTACAGACCTGTTTCTCTTTTACCTTTCCTGTCTAAAACACTTGAACGGGTGCTATCCACACAGGTCTCCAAATTTCTTAATCAGAACAATCTGCTTAATCCCAATCAGTCCGGTTTTAGATGTGGTCACTCCACGGAGACAGCAGACTGCTCTCTGTCATTGACTCACTTAAAACTGCCAAAGCCAAATCTCAATCCTCGGTCCTCATTTTGTTAGACTTTTCTGCAGCTTTTGATACAGTAAATCATCAGATTCTACTGTCCACTCTAGCTGAATTAGGCTTTTCTGATACGACACTTGAATGGTTTCGATCCTATCTCACAGGAAGGACCTTCAAAGTGTCATGGAATGGGGAGATCTCACCAAGTACGCACTGGTGTGCTTCAGGGCTCAGTACTTGGTCCTCTCCTCTTCTCACTATACATGACATCACTGAGCACAGTCATCCAGGCGCATGGTTTCTCTTACCACTGCTATGCTGATGACACTCAGCTTTATCTGTCTTTTGCCCCTGACGACACCACCATCTTAAATCAGGCCTGCCTCACCGACATATCTGTTTGGATGAAGGCCCGTCATCTCAAATTAAACTTAGAAAAAACAGAGCTTCTCATGATCCCAGCTAAACCCTCAATCCATCACGACCTGACCTTCCAAATTGATGGCTCCACAATCTCCCCAACCGAATCGGTCCGGAACCTTGGTTTCATAATAAGACTCCCACCTTTAACTCTCTGATCATGTTATCAAAACTGTCTGTTCCTCTAGATTCCTCCTTTACAACATAAGGAAGATCAGACCCTTTTTGACTGAACATGCTACCCAACTGCTTGAGCCCTAGTCCTATCCCGGCTAGATTATTGTAATGCGCTACTTGCCGGTATCCCAGCTTCCACAATCCGACCTCTTCAACTAATTCAAAACTCTGCAGCCCGACTTGTGTTTAACCAGGCCAAGCGGACTCATGTCACTCCATTACTCACTTCCCTCCATTGGCTCCCTGTAGCTGCTCGCATTCAGTACAAGTCACTGACTCTAGCATACAGAACCATTTCTGGATCGTCCCCCTCCTACCTTCACTCCATCTTTTTAAAATACACTCCGACTCGTTCACTTCGCTCCAGCGATGGTCGCCGCCTGGCGATTCCACCTCACCGAGGGGCTAATTTGCACTCCGTGGCGTTCACCACTGCAAAATGGTGGAATGTTCTTTCCAACTCTGTCCGTAAGGCAGAATCATTAACAGTTTTAAAAAACTACTGAATACGCGCCGCAGCATCGAATAACAATCACGTTTGATGAATTTACAGTATAGTTGGTTTTCTTTATGGCTTCAGACTTGTGGTGTTCTCATTTGTAAGTAGCTTTGGATAAAAGATTCAACAGCTTTTTATACAGTAAATCCTTAGATTCTGACTCTCTCATTATGTTACAAAACTGCCCATTCCAGATTCTTTCTTTACAACATCAGGAAGATCAGACCTTTCTTGTGTGTGTTTATATATATATATATATATATATATATATATATATATATATATATATATATATATATATATATACTCGCATTGTATGAAATTGCTTATGAAACAGTATGAAACAGTGCTTCAACAACGTTGAAAAAAAAAAATAGCGGGTTAAACCGAACGAGGCGGAATCTGAGAAACAAAGTTTAATAAATACTTTAAATGAAACACAGCCAACACAGAAAAAAAGCTTCCGTTCAAATAATCAAAAGTGTGGGAGCACTTCACGCTTCACACAACTGAAGAACGTGTAACATGCGAGCTCTGTGAAAATGTTTTGACCTGCATGAAGCGCCATGATACTCCACCTGAAACGGAACATGTTGGAGTCACCGATGAGGATGAAGGAGCTCAACAGCAGAGTAAATCGCTACAATATCCCGAGGTTCTTTAGTTTAGAAGTAAATCAACGTAACGGTCATTCGCACTATGACAACCAGAGCATGCTTCATAATGTTTTTGGTTATTCTAGATAATTACAGTGATAGAGAACGTGTGTTACATCATACTTTCCTTTAATTAGCTTAAGCAGGGTTAAATGTGCTTTATAAATATATACAGCTTGTACACAATGGTGGTAATTAATGATCAAGCTTCATGTTTTAAATTTCTGACAAAGTATGAGTGAAGACACTGCACTCTATGGGAATGAGGTAGGATAAATTGCATTTAGATGGGGATAACATATTAGATCTACTCAAATTTGTTTTTAGTATTTTTAGCATTTTTTTACACACTATTTTAGACATATTGTGCCAGTGTGTTTGAGATTTGTGTTTAATTGCTCTTTGGGATACTTGGATGCCTTAAACTCATTTTGTAAATAAAACCAGATATTTATTGACCTGCTTAATAAAGACAAAATATCCAATTCATCGATTAATCTAAAAAATAATCGACCGATTAATCGATTATCAAAATAATCATTAGTTGCAGCCCTAATGTCCTCTATTATATTGTGTGTACTGTAATTTCACACAATTTGTAAACCCTCTCAATAAGCTTCACGACTTTTATCTTATCTCTTATTAACAGCAATGATTAAAATTTAAACGATAATTTAAACACATTTTCTATCAATGTTAGTCAATTGACCACCATAGTTGTCATTCCAGCTATGGCAGCATGTAACCATAACATGGCTAGCTAACTTGGCCAATCCAGAAATATTCCAGACAGAAATTGGAAGAAAAACTCTAAATACAGGCAATTTATTTGGCCCGTCTGTGCTATGGTACTAGTTGAAGTGCTATCTAGTTATGTTGATTGGCATTAAAAATAGAGCCAAAATGTTATTAATATTAATTCATTCATTATCACCCGCTTTATCCTCTATTAGGGTCGCGGTGGGGTTCCCCATGCCCATCCAGGGGAGAACATCTCGGGCGCTGGGCAGGGCCAATCCATCGCTGGGCACACACTCACTCACTCAAATACACTCTATATCGGGCAACTCAATTAACTTGATCCATGTTTTTGGACTGTGGGAGGAAACCGGAGAACTCGGAGGAAACCCACTCGGACACGGGGAGAACATAGAAACTCCACCCAGATGGGGATTCGAACCGGGAATCCCTAGCGCTGAGAGGCGAACGTGCTAACCACTATGCCACCGTGCCGCGTTATTAATATTTATTTATAAATTTTTATTTATTTATAAAGTTTTTTCTGTAGTATTTTAACATGTGATTGAATTACATGCAAACATTATAAAAAAAGTTATAGGCATTTTGGACAAATGTGTCTGAACTTTAGCTGATGGTAAATTAAAAGTTTTATATTTTTCACACTTATATATTTTTTATACTTTTTTTTATTTAATTTAACCTTTTTTTGTTCTAGATTAAAAAAATACCTGTCATACTTAATTTTCCTGTTTAGATTTTAATTTAGATTTTTAAATGTGAAGTAAAGTTATAAAGAGTTCATAACTCAAACAAATTGAAATCGGGACTGAAATATCTTCTAATATGTAGTCTAATTGTCCTTCATTCAATCCTCTACTAAGGACACAGCCAGATTACGCATGCTCATCCAGTGAATAATGTTTTGGGCTATGAGCAAATACATCCAGGATAGGGCACCAATTAATCACATGCACACAATATAGGGGTGCAAATCAGAGCAGCAAAGATGAAGATTAAGAATAGAATTTTACGTACATCTTTTTTTACTGTGTGCATGGAAGATTAGCAATGCAAGCATATCATGTACACTTTGTAACAACCAGTTTCTGTTATGTTAACAATGATAAAATTAAAATGCATTTTGTACAATTTTATTACATTCCTTTTTATCATTGGCACTAAAAAATGGTTTAAATAAAGTTTTTTTACCAGATAAGTTTCAATTGTCTTATATAAATGGCCATACGTATCATTAATTAGCAATAATTTGTCACTGTTTTTGCAGGTTAACACAACTAAAATAACAGGACAAACAGAAAAAATAATTTAATATGTTTGAAGAAAAGTCTAACAGTTATATGTTGTTTTATATCCAGCCTTTATTACATAGTTTATTGGGCAGGTAAACACGGGTAAGAAAATGAGGTGCTATAGATACAAGGGATTGAATTTCAGCCTTCTGCTTCCATTGCATCATGAGGGCCATCTGGGAGTTAAATATGTACATACAAACAACAATGGTTTCATTTGGAATTACAAAAGGTGTGTAAGCTCTGGTCTTTGGTCACATACTTTACCTCTCTTTCCCATGCAGACTTGTACGACACATAAGGTCTTTTCCTAAGACTGTTCATCTTCCTTTCATCTGAGTTTGTGAATGGAATCATTGCATCACCTGGCACTCCATATCTGTACCACAGAGATTTATATAATACTTTATTAATTACATTGCATTGTTTTATAAAATAAAATCCATATGAAAACTTTATTAACAAATGAAAACAGGTAGATTTTTCATGATGGCATGTTAAGATTCAGAAATACCAGAAATCGATCAAATTAAGAATGTGTTTAAGCTAACAAAAAGTTTGATATAAACTCAATCATGGATTCTACAGACAGTGGTCACCAATAAAATGTAATATTTATTTTATTTTTTATAACAAGACACAAATTGTTAAAAAATCAATAGTGTGGATGTTGTCCAAGCTAATGGATTTAGAATTACTCAAGAAGATGATAAGGTTAAGAATGTTATTAATAGATTCAAATTGTGAAACTTCCTTTGCTTTAATAAAAAATGCTCTTCGAGCTAAAAACTTTATATACAATTAACTTTAAATATAACACCCAATAAGAGTAATGGGATAAAATAAAATATTTTTATGGCCGGTGAGCTTTGGACCAGCAGCACAATGAAATAAATGATTTGATTTCCACAATATATGGGAAAGGCTGCAATGCACAATGCATCACAGGGAGTAGCCAAAAAATACCTCATGATCCATACATGGAAAACTTTCACAGTAATAAATAAATAAAGTGTAAAATAACCCTTATTATATATTTTTTAATTGTCAAAAAAATCAACTCCACCTTAGAGAAAAATTTCCTTAGACTGCACGAGATTTTGTCACTGGCAGGAATTGATTAAAACTCTTTGCATCACTCTGCCACATGTATTAACACTTTTCAATGCATCTTGAGCTTTCAGCTTGAGCCTCCCTTTGTGCTTTGCAATAATTCAGATGTCCAAACAGCAGATTATTTATTTTTAAAAAGAGAGGAGATATGGTCACAGGTTCATTTGCACATTTAGGACAATTTACCTGGCGACAAGTAGGTCACCTTTCACCTTTAAGTTTGTTATTTTTGTTTATTTTTTACTCTGGTTTGTTCTTGACTCTTGTCAAGCTGTACCTTGTTACGATCGGGCCGGCGCTGTCCGTACGAAGGCGGCGCAGCGTGGTGCGGTGTGGTTTAAGGAAGCGAGCCAGGCGACCAGGTAAGCAAACAAAGAGCAGTTTTAATAGCAGAAGTCAGCGGGAACGCCGCTTAAGGCACGGCGAGACGTGCCGGGAGCAAAACACTTACAAAAATTACCAAACCAAACCAAACACGGAAACACCCGACATAGCATCTATGGATACATCCACATACACAGATACACACACAAAGCTGGCCTGCTGACTCAGGGTGCATGCGCGCTTTAAGCGTAGTCAGCAGGCCACATGTGATCAGGTAGGACCCCATCCCAGCTCAAAGGAATGGGCCCTACCTACGGGAGCCCTAAACGGCCAAAAGCCAAAGCAAGGGAGACGGGGGGGGGGGGTGGCCTAGCACTCCCAACCTGACATATCACCCCCCCAAAACAACTGGGGGGCAAACGCACCCGGGGACCTAGAGGGTGCGCGTGCGACGTGACTACACGTACACCCTTGTGAGGGCAAGGGCGTCGTGACCCCTTGTGAACGCGAGGACAGCGGGACCCCTTGAGGATGCGGGGACGTCGTGACCCCTGAAGAGCACGAGGGCTACATGACCCCTTGACGACGCGGAGTCAACGTGACCCCTTGAGGGCGCGAGGGCGACGTGACCCCTTGAGGCTGCGCGGGCGACACGACCCCTTGTGAGCACGGTGGCGCCGTGACCCCTTGTGAGCGCGAGAGTGATGTGACCCCTTGAAGATGCGGGGGCAACGTGACCTTTTGTGAGTGCGGCGACGCCGCGACCCTTTGAGCGTGCGAGAGCGACGAGACCCCTTGAGGATGCGGGGGCGCCGTGACCCCTTGTGAGCGTGAAGGGGACGTGACCCCTTGTGAGTGCGGTGGCGCCGTGCCTCCTTGTGGGCACGAGGGTGACGGGACCCCTTGTGAGTGAGAGGGGGGCATGACCCCAGAAGAGCGCGAGAGGGACGTAACCTCTTGAGGGTACGGGAACGCCGTAACCCCTTGTGAGCGTGAGGGGGACGTGACCCCTTGTGAGTGAGAGGGGGGCATGACCCCAGATGAGCGCAAGAGGGACGTAACCTCTTGAGGGTACGGGAACGCCGTAACCCCTTGTGAGCGCATGGGGGATGTGACCTCTTGAGAGCGCGAGGAGGACGTGACCCTATGAGGGTACAGGAACGCCGTAACCCAGTGAGTGCGCGTGGACGGCGAGATCCCTTAAGTGCGTGTGGGCGGCGTGACCTTTTGAGTGCGCGTGGGTGGCGTGACATCTTGAGGACGTGGGGGCAACGTGATCCTTTGAGGAAACGGGAGCACCGTAACCCCTTGAGAGCGCGAGGAGAGCCTGACCCTTTGAGAGTCCGAGGAGGACATGACCCTTGGTGAGCGCGGCGGCGCCGTGGCCCTTTCTAAGCGCACGTGACCCCTTGAGGATTCGGGAGTGCCATAACCCCTTAAGAGCGCGAGAAGGACATGACCCTTTGAGGGTACGGAAACCGTAACCTCTTGAGAGTGCGAGGGCAACGTGATCCTTGGTGAGCGCGGCGGCACCATGGCCCTTTGTGAGCGCGAGAGGGGCGTGACCCTTGGAGAGTACGGGAACGCCGTAACCCTTTGTGAGCACGAGGGGGCCGCAACCCTTTATGAGCGCGAGAGAGACGTGACCGTTTGAGGGTATGGGAACGCTCTAACCCTTTGTGAGCGCGAGGGTGGCGCGACCCCTTGAGTGCGCATGGGCGACGAGACCCCTTGAGTGCGCGTGGGTGACCTGACCCTTGGTGAGCGCGGCGGCGCCTTGGCCCTTTGTAAGCGCGTGGGCGACGTGACCCCTTGGGAATGTGGGGGAGAAGTGACCCCTTGTGTGAGCAGCAGCGCTGTGGCCCCTTGTGAGTGCAAGGGCGACGGAACTACCACGCGGACTCCGGTGCGGGAGAGCAAAACGCGGACTCAGGGACCAGTGGGACTAACGTGGGCTCAGGGACCAGAGGGACTAACGTGGCCGCAGGGCAAAACCGGGGTGCATGCGACCGCAGAGGTGACCCGAGTGGACACAGTGGTGGGCCGAATGGACGCAGAGATGACCCGAGTGGACGCAGAGATGACCCGAGAGGATGCAGAGATGACCCGAGTGGACGCAAATGTGACCCGAGTGGACGCCTCGGAGTACCGAGTGGACGCAGAGGTGACCCGAGCAGACGCAAAGGTGACCCGAGTGGACGCAGAGGTGAACCGAGTGGACGCAGAGGTGACCCGAGTGGACGCAAGTGGAACACTGTCTTGGCCTACAAGCTGGGTAACCGGTACAGAGTCCCATGAGAACAAAGCAGCCCTTAAAACCTCCAGTCCAGCGAACTCCTTGTCCGAAGCAGGTGGCACCTTGTCCAGAGCGGGTGCAGTAAGGGGATATAGACGGCCCCAGCCTCCTCCTCGGACCACTGGACTGCACCCTAGGTGAGGGGGCGGAATGCTCGTGACGCGCGGCGAATCCCCAGACTGACCACCGTCGGAGCGGAACGGCTCGCGGAGCGGCAGGCTGGCGACGGGCGACGGAGCGCTGGCGGTGAGCGGAAGGCGAGCGGGGGAACGCTTGTGGCGAGCGAGGTCTCGCTGACAGCGAGCGGGGATGCCCTAGCGGCGCGGCTCAATACGTGGGCAGAGCGGCTCACAGACGGTGTGCAGTGGCTTGCTGCACGCACTGGGCAACTTGCAGGGCGGTTGATCCGTAGAGCCAAGAGGTCGGATTTCTGGCGGCGAGGAAAAACTCGCAGAGCAGGTGATCCGTGGAGCCGGGAGGCTCGCACCAAGGATGGCGCGGCAGATTTCTGGCGGTGAGAAAAAACTCGCAGAGCGGGTGATCCGTGCAGCCGGGAGGCTTGCACGGAGGCACGCGCACAGGATTGCGTGGCGGTTCCTGGCGGCGAGAAAAAACTCGAGGAGCGGGTGATTCGTGGAGCCGGGAGGCTCGCACGGAGGATCCTTGCCCCGCCCGCGGTGAAGAGGCAGCTTCTCGCCAGGTGCTCGCCGATGGAGCGGGCATCTGAGCCCGGGGCGAACCTAGCTAAGAACGCCGTCTCGAACCGGCTGGCTGAGGTGAGACAGACGTCCCCTGTGGCCACTAGGCCCTCAGGCCCACCTCAGGTCCCATGAGTCGGGAGAGGTAGAATTCCACCCTCTCTCGGTCCGAAAGCTCCCGACTGGTCACCAGTTCGAACACCCTGCGAAAGCCGATAATGTAATGGAGTGTGGGTCGCAGGGTGCCGGGAGCTTGATCGCGGCCGAGAGAGGGAGCACGATCTCCCCGTACTCCGGGACCCGGTCAATTCCCCGCATCGCTCCAACCTCCGGGGAGCGAGCACTGCAGCAAAATTAGATGGCCGGGTTAAAGTAGCCGGGATGCTGCATCTGGGGACTAGGCTAACAGCGGGGTTAGTGCCGAATTAAAACAGCTGGTGCTGCAGCCAAACAACGCGGCTCATGGCGGGGCTAGCGCCGAAGTAATATAGCCGGTGCTGCAGCCGAAAAATGCGGCTAATGGCGGCCTAGCGCTGAAGCTAATGCGTCTTTGCAGAAGGAACGGACCGAAAGCCGAGGTACGCGGCCGCGGAGAAATAATGAAATACGGGCCGCTTACCTGGATGAGAGCTCCTGGACTTCGCAGGGGTTTGAGGCCAGCATTACTTTTACGATCGGACGGCGCTGTCCGTACGAAGGCGGCGCAGCGTGGTGCGGTGTGGTTTAAGGAAGCAAGCCAGGCGACCAGGTGAGCAAACAAAGAGCAAAAATAACCAAACCAAACACGGAAACACCCGACTCAGAGTGCATGCGCGCTTTAAGCGTAGTCAGCAGGTCACATGTGATCAGGTAGGACCCAATCCCAGCTCAAGGGGATGGGCCCTACCTACGGGAGCCCTAAACAGCCAAAAGCCCGAAACAAGGGAGTCGGGGGGAGTGGCCTAGCACTCCCAACCTGACATACCTACATGCCTTTGAGTTGTTTGTATTTTATTATTGATTGCTTTTCTATTTTTTATTAAAGACTTACCAGGCAGTACTATAGTGTACATCTTTTCTTTATACTCGCAGCGTTACAATATCAATTACTCAAGGCATATTATGTCAAATAATCAATTGTTCTGTAATAATTTTAGAAATGATAGAATACTATGGTGACAAAGGAAACAGATATTGCCTATGAAACATAAGATATTGTTATGGGTGTTATATGTGTATGCATTTCCCATGATGTCCCATTGATCATAATAGCAATTTCATGCCCAGTATCTGAATTATTATTACCGAAAATTCCACTATTTTCCCACAACAATGACACCAAAATGTGAATTTTGTGTTCTCCAACTCTCAATGAATTAAGTTGTGTTGTTGTTTGGCACCTAAGAATAGTTGCAAAAAAGCATATAAAAGCATTAAGCAAGATAAAAGTTAAGTTGTAAAAATGTTAATTTAGCAGAGGAGAATTTTACTAACGTGTTCTATAACATATACTATATTCATTGAGGATTTTCACATTTGACTGCTATTGGTATAAACAAACCTCTTAACGTCTGAAGGCAAGAGACCCAACCACATCATGGAGGAAACGGTCAGACTTTCTGCCTCAAATGCCATCGACTGAAAACAAAAAAAAACATTTTTATTTCATTGCAACAATACACTTTATAAAACTTGTAAATAGAGTTAGGCTCAAATAAAAAAAAATACAAACCATGCAGTTTCACAAAAATACTTGTGTAATTTTAGGATTATTATAAGCAGTAGTTGTATATGTGGTCAGATCTTTTTCCATTGTGTATATTATACACTCAAAACTTATTTCTTGCATTTATTAACCTGAGAGAACTTTTTTTCAAAAGGACTACAATTTTCTGTTGCTGCAGATCAGATCCTGAAACTGAGGAGCATACACAGAATTCTTAACTTATCTTATTTTTAGAGAAGTCCAACAGTGAGCCTCCTTGACACAAAACTGTGTCCAAGCCTTGAAAGGAGAGTAAATACAACAGTGAGCCAGGAAGAACATTCCCAGGCAGACATGTGGAATGTCACAGACAAAAGCAGTCGTCCTGGTATCACTTGCAGAAACAATGGCATTGTGGGTGACTGGCAGAAATACTTGCACTATAAGAGGGTCAAACATGGTGCTTAGCATTTCAAAGTATTTGAAGTCAAATATGAGGTCCAAAAAACAAATGTTCTCCAAAGGATCAAATTCATTGAAAATCCCTGAAAGGCCTATTCTACTCAGCACTGCAGGTATCAGACACGACAATAGCATCTACAGGAATCAGATCCTCAATGCTAACAGATTCAAGCTCATATGGCCAGAGTAAAACAAAATTGTAAATGACTTTGACGCACACTTCACTGAACAGTCAACATGCCCAACTAGTAGCATGAGGAAAACTCTGATGTTCTCATGCTAAATATATGTCCTCGAAACAGAATTCTGAATATAAACAGGGAGGTACAGACCTGGGAATTCTACTAAATTGGGTAGATAGGATGAAAGAAATAATGGCATTCTCAAGTCCCAGCCAGAGATGCTGGGGAAAAAAAACCAAGCCCAAAACTGGGGCTTTTATTTTATTTTTTAAATAAAAACTTTTAAATAAAACTTTTTTCTCCCCTTTTCCTATCTTTCTCTCTTTTCTTATGGAAGCCCGTTTCCGCCACTAAAAGGAAAAAAAAGTAACTTTTAATATCAGAATTCTGACTATTTATCTTAGAATTCTGACTTACTAAGTCAGAAGACTTTATATCTCAGAATTTTGACTTTATAACCTTTAACTTTATTTAAAAAAAAGAAGTCAGCAATACCAGTGATGTAATCTTTGCGTTGGTTGTGGTGTGACGAGGAGGGGCTGGGGTGGGAGGGTTGTTCATTGTTTATTAGACAGTGTTTGTGTATTTTTAATGAGTTTATTTTTTGTTATTTTATATTTTTTTATATTTCAGAATTCCGAGATACATGAGGCGAGCAAAAAGGCTGCTTGTGGTTTGGTTGTACATTTGTCAGGTTGGGAGGGCTGGGCCACTCCCCCCTGTCACTCGTGTTTCAGGTTCGGCCTTGTAGGGCTTCCGTGGGTAGGGCCCGATCCGCTTGTATGGGGATTGGGTCCTACCTGATCACATGTGACCTGCCGGCGGTGTCTTAAGCACGTGGTTTCCCGTTAGCCAGCAGGTCAGCATTAGCTTAAGCAATAGCTTAAATATTACTTCGGGTGTCTGCGGATGTGTTTTGTTTGTTTATCCCGGCACGTTCCGCCGCGGCGTCAGTGGCGCCTTCCCGCCGATATATAGTTGTATGTTTGCTTCTGGCACGTCCCGCCGTGCCTTCAGCGGCGTTCCCGCTACTGTTTAAGATTAAACTGTTTTGTTCGCTTACCTGGTTGCCTGGCTCGCTTCCAGCACCGCACCGCGCTGTGCCGCTCTCTCCGGACAGCGCGCACCCGTTTTGTGACAGAATGCTGACCTCCACACCGGGCGAAGTCCAGGATTCCTCTTCTGGGTAAGCAAGCGATTTTTCTTTTTTTCCCTCCGCTGTCGCGTTTCTCCGGCGTTCGGTCCGCTCCTGCGGCGCTAGCATGCCAGCAGCCGCTTCCTCCAGCTGCGGCACCGGCTATATTAACTCGGCGCTAGCCCCGCCAGTAGTTGCCTCTTCAGCTGCAGCCACCGGCTACTTTATCCCGGCACTAGCCCCGCCATTAGCCGCGTTTTTCCGGCTGCAGCACCGGCTACATTAATTCGGCACTAGCCCCGCCATTAGCCGCGTTAGCTTCGGTGCTAGCCCGCCATTAGCCGCATCCTCCGGCTGCAGCCATCGGCTACTGTATCCCGGCGTTAGCCCCGCCATTAGCCTTGCTTTTCGGCTGCAGCACCGGCTACTTTATTTCAGCGCTAGCCCCTCTATTAGCCGCGTTTCTCCGCTGCAGCGCCGGCTACATTATCTCGGCGTTAGCCCCGCCATTCGTCGAGTCCCCGGCTGTAGCATCCCGGCTTCATTAATCCTCCACGCGTCTCTTCACGCACTTTTCCTCGCGACGCTCCTTGCGATTCTCCTCGCGATTCTCACCGCGATGCCTCTCGGGTTCCTCAGAGCTCCACGGAGCAACCGTCCTGCGACTGTGAGCCGTGCCGTGCCTCTAGGGCATTCCCGCTCACCCGTTGCCATCCTGCGTCGGTCGCGTCCGTCCCCGAGCCGTCCGGGTTGTCATTGGGGTGCGTCCGGTACTCGGTGACCACCACGGTAGACCAGGACTGTGTGTTAGGTGGTGTGGCCATGGTTCTCTCCTTTTGTGTCCAGGTGGCGGTGAGGAGGGAGGATGAGAGCCGAGTTGGGGTGTCCAGCGCATCATCTGGGGTGCAGTCCTGTGGTCCGAGGAGGACGCCGAGGCCGTCTATTTCCCCTCCTCGGGACCATACCACGGCCGCCCTGAACTTCAATGCCTCCGCGCTGGTTTATCGGACCCATTCTCAGGACAATGTGCCACCCGCTCCGGATAAGGTGGTTGTCGGACTGGAGTGTTGGGGTGCGGTTTTAACCACATGGGACTCTGGACCTGTTCTAGCCCGGTTCATAGACCAAAACGGGTCCACTCGACCACCTCCGCGTCCACTCGGGTCACCTCCGCGTCCACTCGGGTCACCTCTGCGTCCACTCGGGTCATCTCTGCGTCCACTCGGGTCACATGTGCGTTCACTCGGGTTCCATTTGTGTTCACTCGGGTCATCTCGCCGTTCGCTCGGTTCACCTCTGCGGTCGCGTGTTCCCCGGTCTTCCCTAAACCCGCGTTTGTCTCTCGGGTCCCTGAGTTCGCTTTTTGCTCTCCCGCACTAGAGTTCGCGTGGTGGTTCTGTCGCCCTCGCACTCACAAGGAGCCACTGCGCACACATGGGGTCACGTCTTCCCCACTTTCCCATGGGGATGCGCCACTCTCGCGCTCACAAAGGGCCACGGCGGAGCCGCGCTCACCAAGAGTCCTGTCCCCCTCAGACTCTCAAAGAGTCAGGCTCTCCTCGCACACTCAAAAGGTCTCACTGCCTACGTGCACTCAAAGGGTCGCGCCCCCCTCGTGCTCACAAAGAGTTACGGCGTTCCCGTACCCTCAAAGGGTCCTGCCCCTCTCGCGCTCAGAAAGGGCCACAGCGCTGCTGCGCTCACCAAGGATCATGTCTTCCTCGGACTCTCATAGGGTCACGCCCTCCTCGTGCTCACAAGGGGTCACGGCGCCCCTGCATCCTTAAGGGGTCTCGTCGCCCTCGCAAGCTTGGGGGTTCACGGCGTCGCCACCCTCACAAGAGGTCTTATCGCCCCCGCATCTTCAAGGGGCCACTTCCTCCTCGCGCTCGCAAGAGGTCACGGCGCCGCCATGCTCACAAGGGGTCGCGTCGCCCCCGCAGCCTCAAGGGGTCACGTGTCCCTCGAGTTTACAAAGGGTCGCGCCATCCACGCACACTCAAAGGGTTACGGCGTTCCCGTACCCTCAAAGGGTCACGTTGTCTTGCGCTTTCAAGAGGTTATGTCCCTCTCACGCTCACAAGAGGCCTCGTCACCCCCGCAGGTACAGAGAGACGCGTCGCCCCCACATCCTCAAGGGGTCTCGTCCCCCTCGCATTCACAAGGGGTCACGGCGCCACCGTTCTTACAAGGGGTCGCGTCGCCCCCGCAAACACCAGGGGTCACGTCGTCTCCGCTGCCTTATGGGGCCACATAGCCCTCGCGCCCTTCTAGGGTCACGACGCCCCCGCATCCTCAAGGGGTCACTTGCCCCTCGAGCTCACAAGGGGTCACAACGTCCCCACCCTCACACAGGGGCACGGCGCCGCCGCGCTCGCTGTCACGTCGCCCCCACACCCTCTAGGGGTCTCATCGCATTCCACGAGCCCCCTTTTGTTTGTTTTTCTCGTTTCCCCAGGTGCCTTTGCCCCCCGGTTGTTTTGGGGGGGGCGATATGTCAGGTTGGGAGGGCTTGGCCATTCCCCCCTGTAACCCGTGTTTCGGGTTTGGCCTTGTAGGGCTTCCGTAGGTAGAGCCCGATCCGCTTGTACGGGGATTGGGTCCTACCTGATTACATGTGACCTGCCGGCGGTGTCTTAAGCACGTGGTTTCCCGTTAGCCGGCAGGTCAGCATTAGCTTAAGCTATAGCTTAAATATTACTTCGGGTGTCTGCGGATGTGTTTTGTTTGTTTATCCCGGCACGTTCCGCCGCGCCGTCAGCGGCGCCTTCCCGCCGATATATAGTTGTATGTTTGCTTCCAGCACGTCCCGCCGTGCCTTCAGCGGCGTTCCCACTACTGTTTAAGATTAAACTGTTTTGTTCGCTTACCTGGTCGCCTGGCTCGCTTCCTGCACCGCACCGCGCTGTGCCGCTCTCTCCGGACAGCGCGCACCCGTTTTGTGACAACATCATTGTGTTTAAACAATTTTGTGGTATATACTTTAATTAACTTTTTTTTTTTTAAATGCAATCGAATTAAACAGTTAAACAACCATGACCTTGCATTTGATACATTATAGTTGAGACTTCATCTCAGTGTATTACGGTAACTGCTCTGCATCGGACCGCAACGCACTGCAGTGGGTGGAACAACTGCCCAGCGCATCATCTAGTCATTTATTTTTTCTATCTTTATTGATCTCATCACAGTCACTGTAATCACATCACTTTCACCATTTAATAATTTCCTGTTAAGATTGTTATTTACTGAATTATTAAAACTCAAACCATGCTCTTGTTGTCCGATAATTATAGTAGAGCTGCTTTGGGTTACCGATCAAGTTTTTTCATTTTAAAAATGATTTGTATAACTTGTTTATATATACCTTAAAGTAGGGGTGCCCACACTTTTCTGGCCCGAGATATACTTTTCCACTGGACAGATTATCAAGCTACCAAGGTTAATCATTTTTTTTAAGGCTTTTATATTGAAACCTGTTTACACACACCATTTTAGTATTGCCGAATCAGCATAGAAAAAATGGCTTCAGAAACATATGGCTTCATTTTCACATATGTTGTGCTTTTGAACTTCTTTGGTGGGCGGCACGGTGGCTTAGTGGTTAGCATGTTCGCCTCTCAGCGCTAGGGAATCCCTATCTGGGTGGAGTTTCCATGTTCTACCTGTGTCAGCGTGAGTTTCCTTCGGGTTTCCTCCCACATTCCAAAAACATGGATGAAGGTCAATTGAATTATCCAAAATGCCCTATATAGTGTGTTTGTGTACGTGTGAATGTGTGCCCAGCGCTAGAGTTGCACCCTGTCCTGGGTGTATCTGCCCAGCGCCCAAAACGTTCTCCCCGGATGGGGATGGAGAACCCAACCCCCTTCCCACGCAACCCTAGTAGAGGATAAAGTGGAAGATGATGGATGGATGGATGGAACTTCTTTGGAAGTTCAATGGCTACTTGGCAAATCAAGCAAAGACATTTTGAGTTTAAAATTGTCTAATCATCACTCTAAATGAAATTGGAACATTTTAGTTCTTTTGGAGTCCTTCACTCAACTTGTCAGTCAAATAAAGTGCAAAAACAGAAACTATCTAATGTAATGTAAATGTAAATCTAATGTAGATGACTCGCGAGGCAGTTCTTTGGATTTAGGCATGTGGGGGGGGGGGGGGCGGCAGACTTCTCGCTTGCACAGGGATAGAGATCGCGATTCAGAATGAATCACGTTGTGTTTGTTAAAATATGCACGTGTATAAGTGCTTCAGATACTGTGCTGTAATAAAGCGCTGACACGTTATACACGCTGAAAAGCGCTTTTTTTTTTTCAAACCTCCATCGCGATCTACCTGACACCCCTGCCTTCAAGGTAAAAAACAAAAAACAAAAACAAACATGAAGTATATAGGTAATTCATTTATTTACAAACATGCATAACCTTTACTATAGTATATGTTTCTGCAATTTCTCCCCGGGAATTAATAAACTGTTCTGATTCTGATGGGGATGCCAAATTGTCAAAAAAAAAGTGAATAGTATACAAAATTGTTTAAACACAATGACGTACAACCAAACTAAAAGCAACCTTTTTGTGTGCCTTATGTATATGTATATATGAGCTATGAGCCTGTCACACGCAAGCGCATGCATGTGCAGTCCAATATGATATAAAGTCAGAATTCCGGGATATAAAGTCAGAATTCTGAGATAAAAATCATTATATTAGGGCTGCAACAACGAATCGATAAAATCGTTAAAAATCGATTATCGATTCATTGGGTTGCACTATTTCCGTGTTACTTGCAATGTTGTAAGCACTTACGTCACCTGCAAGCGCTTCATTAACGCTGGAAAAAAATAGCGGGTTAAACAGAACGAGGCAGAGTCTGCAAAACAAGTTGATAAATCACACAAATGAGACACAGCCAACGCAGAAAAAGCTTCCGTTTAAATCAAAACTGCGGGAGCTTCACGCTGCACAAAAATAATAAACATGCGAGCTCTGCGAAAATGAATTGACCTGCACGGAGCACCACGGTGATGATCCACCACCTGAAACCAAACACTGATGAGGATGAAGCACAACAGCAGATAAATCACTACAACATCCCGAGGTTCTTTAGTTCTGAAGTGAATCAACATAACGGTGTAACGTAACACTATGAGACCAGCAGAGCTTTAATAAGAACCAAATTGGTTGTTAACTGGATAACAACAGTGATTGAGAACGTGTCTTTACGTCTGTTATACGAATATGTCCGAATATCCCGGGACATGTCTGTATTTCAAGTCCTGTCCCGGGTTTTTTTAAAGTGAGGAAATGTCCTGGTTTTTAAATTACCTTCATTGGATCATTAAATGTCCCGGCACTGGGGCACCTCGTGCGGCGCTGCATGTCAGTCCGCAAGCAACATGCCAAACACGCTTTCAGACCGAGACGACACAAATAGTAAGCCTTGTGCAGGGTGTGCAAAGCAGTGTGCTAAGCAGGCACATATATCCCGGTGTCCAATTGACATTTCACATGAGGAATCTTTTTTTTAATTGGCTAATTTGTTAAAAAAAAATTTCAATAGCTGATAGTTTTAGTTCATTTATTAATATTTTTTTTTCCAATAGGCTACAGAACAGACAATATTTGGTTCATTACTAAGGGCAACTGAGTATCATGTGTTTTTTGGAATTGACTTTTGTTGTTAAGTGAGGGATGTGCTAATTAATGATCAAGCTTCACGTTTTAATTATTTAATAAAATATGACAGAAGACACTGCACACTATGGGAGTGAGATTGAATTAGTTGCATTTAAAGGGGAATTAGGTAACATATTATAGTGACTCAAATTTGTGTAATTTAGTATATTTTTCATACTATGCTACATATTGTTAGTTTGTGTGTGAGATTTGTGTTTAATTGTTCTTTGGGCTACTTGGATGCGTTAAAATCATACTGTAAATAAAACCAGATGTTTATTGACCTGCTTAATAATTCTACAGTGTAGCTGGTTTTCATCATAACTACTGACTTGTAATGTTCTCATTTGTAGTCGCTTTGGATAAAAGCGTCTGCTAAATAATTGAATGTAAATGCAAAGACATGGAAAAAAAATGTTTATTTATCCAATTCATCGATTATTCAAAAAAAAAAAAAAAAAAAAAAAAAACCCCCCCCCCCCCCCCCCCCCCCCCCCCCCCCCCCCCCCCCCCCCCCCCCCCCCCCCCCCCCCCCCCCCCCCCCCCCCCCCCCCCCCCCCCCCCCCCCCCATGTATGAGTGATAGTAAAGTATAGGTAAGATAATGCAATGGCTCACCCTTCCCCTACTCATTGTAAATGGTGCTCTGGTTTCTACTGTGTAGTCACTCAAGCTCCTGGACACAACCATATACAGTTACCTGAAGTGGGAAAGGAGCATAATCTACATTTCCAAGAAAGCTCAACCAAGAATGTACTTCCTGAAACAGCTAAAGAAATTCAACCTTCCGCAGAATCTTGTGGTCCAATTCTACATCATCAAAGCCGTACATTATCTACAAACATCTGGTTTGTTTCACCCACCTCACAAGAACGAGCCAAATGGCAGCACATAATTAAGACAGCAGAGAAGATAATAAGATGTGGCTTGCCATCTTTTATCACAGTAAGATAAAGAAACAAGTCAACAAAATTGACAACAAAAAATGGAAAAATGTAACAGGTGTCTAGGGCACCTGTTCTATGTCTGTTAATTTACTTTCATGGATGGTCTTTAGTTTAGTTAATTATCACTTTCTGTTCATTGGTCGTTTTGTGCACGTGGTCTGATGTCGTTCGTATTTATTTCCGTCGTTTCCTGTCCTCCGTGCACGTCGTAAAATATCCTTATGTTCACTCGCGGTTGTACCTTTGTTTTGTGGTGTACTACACCTTTAATAAATTCCATTTCCCTGCTACCTGCGTGCCTGGCTCCCTTCAGCGCGTTAGAGTGCGGCGGTTCTGCGCTTCTAATGCGCAGCCACTTTAACCCCTAGGTAGGCGAGTGTAACATCACGACGTGCCAGTCAATTTGGGGAGTCCAGAGCCCAGGTAAGCTTCTTTTAAATTGTTCTTTGCGGGGGCCGTATAGCCTTGTACTCGCGGCGCCCTCCGTCGTGTCCGCGAGTGCGCCGCTATGTGCAGCCCGCCGTCCCGGAGCCGTAAGGACGGCTCCAACAAAGTGATATCGGAGTGGTATGACTCTGATGATGAGTTTATGTGGAGGTACGGGTATGAAGCACTCCGCGCTGAGGAGGGCCTCGATTTGGTAGAGGTCTCCGATGATGAGGCGGGCGAGTCATACCTGTATGGGCATATTCTACCTCTACTGTGTGCAGGATGGCGATCCCGAGGTGGAGGTCCACCCAGCGTGTGTGCCCGCCGAGGGCCACCCAGCGTGCGTGCTCGCCGAGGTCCACCCAGCACCCGCCGCCCAGCCCGTTGTCCAGGGGCCGCTCGCCGCCCAGCCCGAGGTCCAGGGGTCGCTCGCCACCCAGCCCGAGGTCCAGTGGCCGCTCGGCGCCCAGCCCGAGGTCCAGGGGCCGCTCGCCGCCCAGCCCAAGGTCCAGGGGCTGCACGCCACCCAGCCCGAGGTCCAGGGGCCGCACGCCGCCCAGCTCGAGGTCCAGGGGCCGCACGCCGCCCAGCCCGAGGTCCAGGGGCCGCACGCCGCCCGAGGTCCAGGGGCCGCACGCTGCCCCGCCCGAGGTCCAGGGGCCGCACGCCTCCCCGCCCGAGGTCCAGGGGCTGCTCGCCGCCCAGCCCGAGGTCCAGGGGGCGCTCGCCGCCCAGCCCGAGGTCCAGGGGCCGCACGCCGCCCAGCCCAAGGTCCAGGGTGCCGCACGCCGCCCAGCCCGAGGTCCAGGGGCCGCACGCCACCCAGTCAGTGCACCAGTGGCGCCCACCTCGCCACGCAGCCCAGGGCGTGGTCCGGCGGACCAGGGCCTCATTCGCAGAGGGCGTCCACCGAACTGCACTGCCAGAGGGCAGTTCCCTCACCTCGTCCGCAGAGGGCGCCCACCGAACTGCATAGCCAGAGGGCTCAAGGAGGGCGGAGGACCCCCCCTTCCCCCCCGGGATTTAAATTTTTTCTATTTCTTATTTTTTTCCTCTTGGTCGCGTCCTTCCGTTGCGCGACCGTAGGGGCGGGGGTTCTGTAACAGGCCTAGGGCACCTGTTCTATGTCTGTTAATTTACTTTCATGGATGGTCTTTAGTTTAGTTAATTATCACTTTCTGTTCATTGGTCGTTTTGTGCACGTGGTCGGATGTCGTTCGTATTTATTTCCGTCGTTCCCTGTCCTCCGTGCACTTCGTAAAATATCCTTATGTTCACTCGCGGTTGTACCTCTGTTTTGTGGTGTACTACACCTTTAATAAATTCCATTTCCCTCCTACCTGCGTGCCTGGCTCCCTTCAGCACGTTAGAGCGCGGCGGTTCTGCGCTTCTAATGCGCAGCTGCTTTAACCCCTAGGTAGGCGAGTGTAACAGAAAAAGGGCTCCAATATGCATAAGGATTGGACTCTTGAGCAATGGAAGAAGGTAATGTGGTCTGATGAGTCCAGATTTACCCTGAGTGTTGGGCACATCAGGCTAAGAAGAGAAGCAGGTGAAGTGATGCAACCATCATGCCTAGTACCTACTGTACAAGCATGTGGAGGCAGTGCCATGATCAGGGGTTGCTGCAATTTGTCAGATCTAGGTTCAGCAACATTATGTGCTCAAAGAATGAGGTCAGCTGACTACTTGAATATACCGAATAGTTATTCCATCAATGGACTTCTTCCCTGATGGCACGGGCATATTTCAAGATGACAATGCCAGGATTCATTGGGTTCAAATAGTGAGAGTGGTTCAGGGAGCATGATACATCATTCTCACACATGGATTGGCCACCACAGGGTCCAGACCTTAAAAATATGTACTGTTGGTAAAACTGAAAACTGCAGAATGCAGACTTACAATCGATCCATATTTGTAGATGAACATAATTTCAATTCCTTTGTGGGATCAGAGGTGATCCAGGGGTTTCATATGTGTTAATATGGAAAGAAAGAAAAAAACAATTCCACATTGAGAAATTGCATATGCTTACATTAAATTATGAACTTTATTTGTCTTTATCAATAATGAATATGAGCATACCATGTGGGTCTGCATCCACCAGTGCAAAAACAGGGATGTGCAATGTGTCCCATAGTTTTCTCACCATTAGTCTGGTGTCAACATCTGGTACCCCTTTTCCCTAACAAGGACAAAGAATAGAAAGTAAATCTTATTAAAATAAAAAGAAAAGAATAAATCTGCACATTTACAATTTACACTTGCAATGACATTATTTTATTATTATTTACAAACTGTATTTCAAGATATTTTTTAACAAATAATTTCTATAAATCTAAATGCAATTTCATTTGCCTCTTATTTAACAATCTGGGATGACCTCATTTTTTGGAACAATATTTACATTACTAATTAATACCATGTGTTGAAATTAAGTCTAATGTATGTTTACAGAAATTTGTTGCACCAGCAATGAAGTGATGACCTTGGCATCGAGAATGGAGTCAAAGTCTAATTTAAATGAAAGAAATTATCAGTTATCCTTTTTTAACTAGATCTAATTTTGATGATAATGATATGTTTAATAAACTTCAATTGAGAAATTGTTAATGATCTACACATTAAACCACAATATTCAGAACTGACTGAAAACAACAAAAATAAATGATAAAAATAACAAATAAATAATATTCTTTTTAAAACCATTGCTAAACTCAAAATGCTACTAGAAAAACATTTACAAGTTCACTCACACTTCAGCAGCATTAATTTTTCAGTTTTAATACAATTAAAAACATTAAACTTAAATTATGTAATACATCAGATTTTTACTACATTTTCCTTTAGCTTAACCTCTGGATGCAAACTAATTTATAACTGTTTGAACAGCTGAATTCTGAATTGTAAAAGCGAGCATCCTGCTAGCCACATAGTCCCGAGTAAACATGTACACACACTTGCCCAGGGCAATGGGCAGCCTTGTACATTGCACATTCAGCCACAGTAATTAATGAGACCAGGAATCATACTGTGGTCCTCCAGGTCACAAGGTTGGTTTTCTAACCACAAGCCTATGACTGCCCTATTTTTTTAGTGTAGATTGATTTTAGAAGAAGGTATTTTTTTGAAAAAAAAATCAAAGGAAAGCATAGGAATTTTAAAATACTCAAAGTTAATTTCATTGAAAATTACACAATATAGAGTGTATATTGAGTATTGCTTTTCCACCTGAGAATTTATTTTTAATATATCTTGATTCCAGTTCCCATTTATTTATCTTGCGAAAGGTTTTTGTGTGACTATTAGCTATAAAGTATAATTTATATATAAATTATAATTTAGCCAATTCATTTTCCATAAGAATTGTAGTTTTACAGATATGTACAGTGTGGACGGATTTATGGGCAATCGTGATGGGGTTCATGTTTAAGTTTTTGGATAACATGCCTGCAAAGCCTGCAGGTGTCGTCCTTGGCTGCCTGTGCCCTTATCGTCCTGGATGTTAGCACTACTGTCATGAATGTGAAAGAAAATGAGGACCAAAGACAGGATTTTCCAAGGCTTCAGCTACACAAAAATTTAAACGAACATTTAAACCTATTCATATACTGGTCTCGTCTTGCATTCCTTCAGCGTCATGATCATTGTCCCTGCAGCATGAGAATTCGCAGCCAACTAGTGCATTAATTAAATCCTCCTTTTCCTACCAGTTTCTGCACATATACTAACAAATTCACACCAAAGGGCAATATGGTATTTCAATCTATGTGACTGAGGATTTTTGGACTTGTATTTGCTTTAGATAGAAGAGATAAAGCGTTCCTCCTCTTTTCTTCTAAATTGAAATATTTTAATGTAATTTCGATGTGGCAATCCCCTTCTTTAGTTTTACAACTGAAAAAATTAATTAAACATCTATATTTTGACTAATATCATAATACAGCTCCATATCTACATTTTTCTTTATCTTACACTCCACATTGTATATACTTACAGTTATCATGATGCATCCACCACTGAGTCTGTTGCAAAATTTATCATCCAGAAGCCTTTGAAATGTTGCATCTTTTTCAATAACTAAAATACATTTAGCAGATGACACAATTTCTTTATAGAATTAAGAAAAATGTTTGTGACACAAAGTTAAACTATTTAATATAAATTTGAAATAATCAAGTGTTGACCTAAGGGTAAATTATATAACTATATACCAAAGAACAATTAAACACCTTACATTACATTTACATTTTTACCTACTTTTTTACCTCCTATTTTGATATAATGTTGTTGTTGTTATGTCTTATATTTTCCATTTCGCATTTCTTTTTTTTTTTTTTCTTTCTTTTGTGTTTTTTCCAGTTTGCACACCAATTATCATGTTCTTATTCATTCACAACCTGTGTTTAAAGGGCTGCTAAGATTCAGTTTTCTGTACATTTGGGGATAGTTTATTAGGCTTGGTCTTCGGTTGGTTTGTCCATTACTTTTGTAAGTTTCACTTTTCTTTATCTTCTTGCAGTGTTATTGTGATTAATAAATCTCTCTCTTGAGACCCCTTTTCTCTCTCTACAGCAGTGCTTTAGCTGGTTTCAGCCTATGGTAATATATTTCATCTAGGGGCTAGCTTAACACATGTGCAGATTTTATCGACTTACAAGTGAGAGAATATAATGCACGCCCCTCTTGTATCACTGCAGTATTGAGAATCATCTACCACCATAATACCTTGTCTGTGGGGGTTCTGATCATCGGGTTAACATACTAAAGCGGACTGTCTGTAGTTTTAAAAAAAATTTTTTTTCCTAACACAATTATCCTGCTGTGGAGAATGCACATATTAATTGAATAAACATATTTGTTGGAACTTTCTTCCTATAATAAAACAAATGGAATTTATTGTGTGTCACTCATGCTCCCTCTGTAGTGCACTCTGGTGAGGGAATGTCACCTGTTTCCTCTGGTCGCTGTCTATCCATTTCTTTGTTTTGTTTGTTCTGCTCTCTTCGGAGAACCTCACCTGGTGCTAATAAATTGCATCGCATTGATCTGTGATTGCGCTGTCTTTTACTCCACCACTGTTGCTTCAACTTATTATTCTAGGTTTATTGGTTAGAAAACTACTGTAAAGCAGCTGTAACAAAATGAATTAAATTGATCTTGATTTATTGCATACAATATATATATATATATATATATATATATATATATCCCCCCCCCCCCCCCCCCCCCCCCCCCCCCCCCCCCCCCCCCCCCCCCCCCCCCCCCCCCCCCCCCCCCCCCCCCCCCCCCCCCCCCCCCCCCCCCCCCCTTGTTGATTAGTTCTGTACATAAGCTTGGGGTTTATTAACCCCAATATAATATATTAACCTATTTTTACTACAAAACAGATAAGGTCAGAAATTTGACTTAGTCACCCTAAACATTAACTTTATTCCCTATTACACTTCTAGCATGTAGTGCAAAACAATGGTATTTTAAATGGTGTGGCAATGAGCCCAGTAAGGCATGGCATTAATAGCCATGCCGACAGGTGTGCCTCGCTGTACTCACCAGTAGTGCCAGGATCTCATGATCTATTGTTATTTTTTTATTGAAAATTTACAATTAAGTATATTGTTGAAAAACTAATCATTAATGAACTGACAGATAATTAATAAATTACATTTTATTATACATTTAGAAATCAACATTTATGGAAAAGAGTTTGTAAGTGTGATTTAATCTGTAGGTAGATTGTATTTATTTCTATGGAAGCCCGTTTCTGCCACGAAGAATTAACTCAGATTTCTGACTTTTTTTCAGAATTTCGACTTTCTAAGTCAAAATTAGATGGCTTTGAAAAAGCCATCTATTGTTATTCTGACTTAATAACCCAGAATTCTGACTTAATAACCCAGAATTCTGACTTTATATCATATCAGACATGTGCGTAACATGCATGTGTGTAACAGTCTCACATCATTTATATATATTTAAAATTGCTTTACAATGCCATACAACCAAACCACAAGCAGCTTTACTGAATGTCACACACACACACACACAAGCACCCACACGCAACTATAATATAAAGTCAGAATTCTGGGATATAAAATCTTTTTTTTTCCTTCTTAGTGGCGGAAACGGGCTTCCATTTATTTACATTTACATTTGGTCATTTAGCAGACGCTTTTATCCAAAGCGACTTACAAGGTGAGCACAGGGTTAATCACAATTTCTCATATAAGTTTTATTTTTTTACTTACTTATTTACTTACTTATTTACTTGTTTATATTTGTCTTGATTGTTTTTTCCGTTGCTCTATAGCTTTCACTAATTAAGATTAAGACATCTGATGCTGATCTACACCAACTACATTTTGAGATCTACCAGGCCTCGGTCCTCTTATGAAGCTAAGTGAAACTCTTATTTACTTCTTTATTTTCTTTTTTTATATAACTAAATAATTTTAGTTACATAACTATTTATTTCTTTACAACAATGTTGTTAGGAGTGCCAGGCCACTTCTCACATGTTTTTAATTTCGGTTTATTTGCTTTTTGTCCTGTGTTTGGTTCCCTTGTTTTAGGTAATTAACTGTGGTTGGGGATTGGTTTGGGTCTGGTCACGTGTTTGGTTTCGGTTTTATTTATGCCTCATATGTTTCCTCTCTCACTACACCAGCATTTACTTTCGTTACTCATCGCCCGTTCCTTTGTTTTCTACCTTGGAATGGATGGCGCATTGTAACAGAGTTACAATGCGCCCAGGTGAGGTTCAGGATTCCTCGACCAGGTAAGCTTTCCGCCTTTTGTTTTATTCCCCTGCTGTGATTCCGTGTCTAGTGCGTCTTTTGCCGTGTACGCCGCTAGCCACGTTTAGCCGCGCTAGTTAGTCCGGCAGCTTCCCCGCTGCGTGATCTCGGCACTAGCCCCGCCAGAAGCCATTTTTCTCCGGCTGCAGCTTCCCCGCTGCATAATCTCAGTGCTAGCCCCAACATTAGCCATTTTTCTCCGGCTGCAGCTTCCCCGCTGCGTAATCTCGGTGCTAGACCCGCCAGTAGTCATTTTTTCTGGCTGAAGCTTTCCCGCTGTATAATTTCGGCACTCGCCACACCCAAAGTTAGTTTCTTTTCGGCTCTGGCTACTGTGCTGTGTAGCCTGGTGCCAGCTCAGTCTGAACCACTACGCTCCGCCTCACTGCGTCGAGCAATCTGGCTATATAGTTATTCAGTTATATTGTTGATCCCTGCTTTTAGACATTTTTTTTATTATTACTTATTTATTTTTGCTTTCGGTCTTGTTTTCCCCCCTCGGTTGATGTACTCATTTGGGTTATTGACTGGAGAGGTTTCCCCCTAGTTTCTCACTATACGACGCTAGTGATCTGTGCAGCGCCACCAGCTATCCATGAAGCGATCGATTCAGGGTGCCTCCAGCCACCAGCGATCCGTGCTGCGCCGCCGCCGATTCACACAGCACTTCCCGCGCCGCCAGCGATCCGTGCAGCACTGCAAGTGATCCGTTCAACCATCAGAGATCCGTACAGTGATTCTTTCAGCATGCCCCACACCGCAAGCAATTTGTGCCGCACTGACGACGATCCGTGCAGCACGTCCCGCACTGCCAGCAATCCGTGCCGCGCCGCCAGCGATCCGTTCAGCGATCCATTTTGCGCGCCCCCGTCTGGTTAGCACATCCCATTTTTCCGGCGCCTCAGTCCACGCCCAGAGCACCCCCCACGACTTCGTCGGTCCCCTGGGCCCCTCCTGCGACTCGGTCGATGAGAGCTCTATTTTGCTTGGATTCAGTCTGTTCAGTACCAGTCTGTTCAGTACCCACATCTTTCTACCCTCTTTTCTATAGCCTCCAGTTTGCATCGTCGGCTTTTACTCCCCTGCGGTGTACGCAAAAAATTGGGTGAGAGCCAGGCAACATTAACCTGAGCATGACACTTCTAGGATCCACATTTCTAATTATTTTTCCCCCGCTTAGTGACTCACACAGTGAGAGACCGGTTGCTAAAAGTGATTTGGTTATTGGTGATTCTAAGCTCAGACATGTGAGAATAGCTTCACCCGCCAGCAACTATTGTCTGGTGCATCTATAGGGCTCAACACATCAGGAGAACCTCAAATTGCTAGCTGATGCTAAACGCTCCTGAATAGTTATCCACTTCAGCACTTCTCATGTTTGACATAAGCAGTCAGCAGTTACTAAGGCTAATGTCTGATGAGGTAGTAGGGTCTGATTCCCTACCTATTGGGCTTGGAGGCAAAACTTACAGCAGGCTTATTTATTCATTATCTTCTGCTTAATGCTCAACTAGGGTCTTGGGGAGGGCAGATTTAAGTGAGTCAATCACAGAAAGCAATGCTGTCTCCGTGGAGTGACCACATCTAAAACCGGACTGATTGGGATCAAGGAGATTGTTCTGATCAAGAAATTTGGAGACCTGTGTGGATACCACCTGTTCAAGTGTTTTAGACAGGAAAGGTAAAAGAGAAACAGGTCTGTAGCTCTCGACCAAATTTGGGTTGAGCGTAGGTTTTTTGAGTAGGGGTTTGACTATGGCCTGTTTGAAACAAGTTGGAAAAGTCCCAGACGTGAGAGAGGAGTTAATGATGTGTGTGAGAGCTGGTATGATGGAGAGAGACAGAGAAGTGTTAGGAGGGGGAGAGGGAGGAGTTAGTAGTGAGTAGTGAGTTGAAGGTACTGAATAAGGTGCGGGCATCTGAGATGCATGTTACTTTGGACTGGAAGAACAAGGATTTAACAGCAGTTACATCCTTCGAGAAAGTGGAAAGAGAAGTACGTTGCTTCCGAAGCGTCTCCGTGAGCCAGGGACTGGACTTTTTACACTTTATTTGACAAGCTGAGTGAAGGACGAATGAAGCTCAAAAAGAACTAAAATGTTTCAATTTCATTTAGAGTGGGAGGATGAATTTTTTTTTTACAATGTCACACTCAAAATGCATTTGCTTTTATTAATGTTCATGTTCTGTTTGGGGCCAGCAAAGGGGCTTAGTGGTTAGCATGTTCTCTCAGCGCTGGGGGTTCCCGGTTCGAATCCCAATCTAGGTGGAGTTTCCATGTTCTCCCCGTGTCCGCGTGGCTTTCCACGGGGTCCTCCGGCTTCTTCCCACTGTCCAAAAACATGGATCAAGGTCAATTCTCCAAATTACCCCATATAGAGTGTTTGTGTCTGAAAGCGTGCCCAGCGATAGAGTGGCGTCCTTTTCTGGGTGTATCAGCCCAGCACCCGAAGTGTTCTCCCCTGGATGGGCATGGGCAAACTCCCCCCCTCCCGTGACCCTAATAGAGGATAAAACGGAAGATGATGGATGGATGGATAGATGGATGTTCTGTTTGGGGAAATGTGGGTTACAGTAATTGTTTTACATTTGTGCTGTATACTGTGTGTTTGGGTGTACTAAAATCAAGTCTTCATGCTATTTGCTGGAATGTGTTTAATAAAAGAGCAATTCTAACAGATTCGACAATACTAACATGATGTGTGTAAACAGGTTTCAATAAAAAAGCCTAAAAAATTGAGATTGACCCGGTAGATCTCGATGACCTGTCCAATGGAAAAGGATATCTCGGGCCAGAAAAGTGTGGGCACCCCTGTATTAAAGGATGCCTGTCCACCTGGTTATAGCTATGCTCAGAAACCACAACTTAGTGGACATGGAGTGGCTAAGATCTATGAAGAAAACAGATGTAACACTTAATATGTATCAGCCAAAATCCTTTGAATCTCTTTTACTTAACTGAGGAAGTTTATATTTATTGAAAAAGAATTCTACTTTAATCTAACAGTATACCGCCCTCTAGGCCCTTATAAAGAGTTTATTAAAGAATTTGGTGAATTTCCTTAGACAAGGCAGTAATAGTTGTCTTTTGACGCCACTCTTGATTCCATGGGTATCTAATGATCAGAGATAAACTACATGCCGAGTGTTTATATAACACATCGCTGTAAACATACCTTAGACTTAATTTTATCTTTTATTACATTTTTTCACTTATCAATAACTATTGTAGCACAAAGTGAGGTCATCTCTGATCATTAGATCAATACCAATATCTTAATCAAAGGTAATTAAATAGTTATTAAACCATGATAAAATAGGAATCGCACAGTCATTACACCTATTGCTGTGTCATTCATACATCATGGACCTAAATTAAACATTAAACCAACATCAGGAGCAGAAGAACATGATAGCTTAGCCGAATACATTAAACATGTGTTTTCCTCAGCTTTGGACCGCATAACTCCACTTAGACTAAAAAGATAAAAGACTCGTTCCACAATATAACGATCAAACACGCTCCCTAAAACAAAGCATTAGAACTATGGAGCCTAAATGGAGAGAACATTTCGGGCGCTGGGCAGATACAGCCAGGACAGGGTGCCAATCTATTGCTGGGCACACATTCACTCACTCACACACACAGACACACAAACACACTCTATACGGGGTAATTTGGAGAATTCAAGTGACCTTGATCTATGTTTTTGAACTATGGGAGGAAACTGGAGGAAACTCCACCCAGATTGGGATTCAAACCGGGAATCCCTAGTGCTAAGAGGCGAATGTGTTAACCACTAAGCCACCGTGCCACCCTTATGAATAAAGAATTTAAAATTATTTAGGATTTAGGATGAGAAGAAAAAAAAAAAAAGTATATATATTTAATCATGTAATGGATTGTGTAATGTAATCAATAATCAACCCTAACCAGTCACTAAAAAAACTAATATTAAAGACAATAATATAGTACTTGAGTTAAATAACCTTATATCTTTGAACCCATATCTAAAAAATAGCTTGTCCCATTGATTACACATTTAAAGACAACATCCTGTTTGTTAGACCCAATACCTACAAATCTGCTTAAGGACATCCCAAATATTACTGAAACTTTAATAAATATTATAAAATATTATAAATTCATCCCTTAAAAAAGTCTATGTCCCTAAAAATCTGAAGTGTGCGGGCATTAAACCAAATTCATCAAACCTGATTGTTATTCGATTCTGCGGCACACGCCCCGCCCCCCTTTATTTATTTATTTATTTATTTATTTTTTACAACAGGTATTTGTTAAAGAGATGCGTCTTCAGTAGTTTTTTTAAAACTGTTTAGACATTGTGCCTTACGGACAGAGTTGTGAAGAACATTCCACCATTTTGCAGTGGTGAACGCCACGGAGAGCGAATTAGCTCCTCGGTGAGGTGGAATCGCCAGGCGGCGATCATCGCTGAAGCGAAGAGAACAGGTCGGAGTGTATTTTGAAAAGATGGAGTGAAGGTAGGAGGGGGAAGATCCAGAAATGGTTCTGTATGCTAGAGTCAGTGACTTGTACTGAATGCGAGCAGCTACAGGGAGCCAATGGAGGGAAGTGAGTAATGGAGTGACATGAGTTCGCTTGGCCTGGTTAAACACAAGTCGGGCTGCAGAGTTTTGAATTAGTTGAAGACGTTGGATTGTGGAAGCTGGGATACCGGCAAGTAGCGCATTACAGTAATCGAGCTGGGATAGGACTAGGGCTTGAACAAGCAGTTGGGTAGCATGTTCAGTCAAAAAGGGTCTGATCTTCCTTATGCTGTAAAGAAGGAATCTACAGGAACGGGCAGTTTTGATAACATGATCATAGTTTAAGGTGGGAGTCTATTGTGAAACCAAGGTTCCGGACCGAATCGGTTGGGGAGATTGTGGAGCCATCAATTTGGAGGGTCAGGGGCATGATGGATTGAGGGTTTAGCTGGGATAATGAGAAGCTCTGTTTTTTCTAAGTTTAATTTAAGATGACGGGCCTTCATCCAAACAGATATGTCGGTGAGGCAGGCAGATACCCGATTTGAGATGGTGGTGTCGTCAGGGGCAAAAGACAGATGAAGCTGAGTGTCATCAGCATAGCAGTGGTAAGAGAAACCATGCGCCTGGATGACTGTGCTCAGTGATGTCATGTATAGTGAGAAGAGGAGAGGACCAAGTACAGAGTCCTGAGGCACACCAGTGCGTACTTGGTGAGAGTTAGAGATCTCCCCATTCCATGACACTTTGAAGGTCCTTCCTGTGAGGTAGGATCGAAACCATTCCAGTGTCATATCAGAAAAGCCTAATTCAGCTAGAGTTGACAGTAGAATCTAATGATTTACTGTACCAAAAGCTGCAGAAAGGTCTAACAAAATGAGGACAGAGGATTGAGATTTGGCTTTGGCAGTTTTAAGTGAGTCAATCACAGAGAGCAATGCGGTCTCCGTGGAGTGACCACATCTAAAACCAGACTGATTGGGATCAAGGATATTGTTCTGATTAAGAAATGTGGAGACCTGTGTGGATACCACCCGTTCAAGTGTTTTAGACAGTAAAGGTAAAAGAGAAACAGGTCTGTAGCTCTCGACCAAATTTGGGTTGAGCGTAGGTTTTTTGAGTAGGGGTTTGACTATGGCAATTTGGAAAAGTCCCAGACGTGAGGGAGGAGTTTACGATGTGTGTCAGAGCTGGTGTGATGGAGGAGGCGATGGATTGAATAAGGTGGGATGGGATGGAATCCAGGGGGCAAGTAGTTGGGTTACTGGCAAGGAGAATTTTGCAGACGTCAGATTCTGTGACAGGGGAGAAGGAGGAGAGGATTGGATGGCTGGATGTGTGAGATGTAGTGTTGTGGGGATGGTGAGTATGAAAGAGTTTGCTGATGCCCTCAATCTTTTCTGTAAAAAAAGTTGCAAAGACATCAGCTGACAGAAAAGTGTTAGGAGGGGGAGAGGGAGGAGTAAGTAGTGAGTTGAAGGTACTGAATAAGGCGCGGGCATCTGAGATGCATGTTACCTTGGACTGGAAGAACAAGGATTTAGCAGCAGTTACATCCTTTGAGAAAGTGGCAAGTGAGGACTGGTAGGTTTCTAAATCTGAAGACAGACCGGACTTACGCCATTTTCTTTCGGCAGAACAAAGAGAAGTACGTTGCTTCCGAAGCGTCTCCGTGAGCCAGGGACTGGACTGAGAACTGTGTGTTTTCCTGGTGGATTTTGGACAGACCTGATCAAGACATGAAGCTAAGGTGGAGCAGAATGTGCTTGATGCAGTGTTGGTGTCAAGGGTTAAGAAGTTACCGATGCTAGGAAGGGCATTCCTTGTAACCAAGTCGGCAAAGAGTGTATTAGTGAGAGCGCTAAGATTGTGACGTACCTGAGATGTTTTACTGATGAACATTTTCTCTCTAAATTCTTATGAAAAATTGTGTTCAACCAGCTCAATCACCATCTTCTAGTTAATAATATTCATGAAGTTTATCAGTCAGGTTTTAGGTCTCACCGTAGCACTGAGACAGCAATAATGAAAGTAGCTCTCTTTCCTTGACCTATTACATATTAATGCAACTTTGACTCTATAAATCAGAACATCTTACTGGATAGGTTAGAAAGCATTGTGAGCATTACAGGATCTGTACTCCAATATTTTAAATCCTATCTGACAGATATCAGTTTACCTGTGTTAAAAATGAATGCAAACATACCATGCAAACCTAAACTTTGGTATTCCACAAGAGTCAGCTCTGAGACCACTCCGATTTGGCCTTTACATGCTTTCATTGGATCAATTATCTGTGAACATAGAATTATTTACCATAAAAAATTCTGGGGGCGCTATGGAACCACGAAGCAAGATGGCTGCTTAGTATGTAAGCTCCTGAAAACTTTGCACTTTTTGGGGATTGGGACTATGTCAAAAACGGCTACAACCAAAGACTGTGATATTTTCACTCGGAAAAACGCTTCTCAGAAGCCCAAAGACAACTCTCCATCAACTGAACAAGGCGGGAAAGCTTCCGACAGCATGGCCATATTAGCCAAACTAAAGTCACTGCATTCAAAGTTTGGGGAATTTAAAACCAAACTGGACAGCATAGATAACTGCATGAGTAGGATGGCGAATTCTGTCGCTGCCCTGGAAAGTAAAATGGCTGAAGTAAAACAGAAAGTTTCTTCAAATACCACGTGAGTCGAGGAGGCCAAAAACCGAATTGTGTCTGCAGAAGAACATCTAGAAAAACACGGATCTGAACTAGCTAGCGCCATGAAACGGATTGCGTATTTGGAATCCAAGACTGATGACCTTGAAAACCGAAGCAGGCGTAAGAATTTGCGTTTATTCGGCAGGGCGCTGAGGGCAGCCAGCAACTGCTGGACTTTATTCAAGACATGTTACCATGCTGGCTAGAACTGGGTACCGACAGATCTTTCATCCTGGAAAGAGCTCACCGAACTCTGGCACCACAGAAACCAAACCAGAACAGAGCGGTTCTAATTCGAATCCTGAAATTCCAGGACCGTGAGTTTGTTTTTCGTTCCATTAAAAGACGTGCCATTACACACGAAGCAAACCGGCTGTTCTTTGCTCAGGATCTCTCGGTTGAGACCATATGGCAACAACGTGAATTTAACGCGGTCAGAAAACTTTTCACAGAGAGGGAAACTTTTTGTGGATTTTAGTATGGTTCATGTAAAATGCGAGTCCTCCAAAACTGGAAAATACATCTGTTTTAATCACCAAAAAACGCAGAGGAGTTTTACAGTGGAAATACCTGAAGTTGTTTGTCAAAAGTGGAAATAGTTTGTGTTTGAAAACTAACCGTTGTTAATTAACAGGTATGACACTACACTAAAGAGTACCAGAAGATGTTCTTCAATAATTGGAGTGATTTAAATGAGTATTCACAGTAATTTATACTGGCGTTCCAGTTGTTTATTTTGGATTTAATACTAATGTTATATGAGTTACATATTTAATGTTCTAAATAAATGTAAGTGCGGGTGATGTACCTTTATCTGCCTGCATTAGGGTCGGGTTACATAGTTTAACTGCTCCTCTGCTGAGCGGATCAGTACAGCCCAATAGACTTTTAGTTGAGTAAGGGATGGGGGTCAGTTCAAGGGTTCAATGGTTTGTGTGTGTAATTAAATATGTGTTTTTCTTTTTTCTTTTTTTCTTTTTGACACTCAACACAACAGCAGTAGCTTATAAAAGTACTTATTTTGACATGTACTATACATGGAACAAACAAATACTCAAATTCTCTCTGGGAAAAAAATTACAAGTTGGAATGTTAGGGGATTAAGAAGACTGACTAAATTTAAACAGGTGATAAATAGGATTAAACAACTCAAATCCAAAACAATCTTTCTTCAAGAAACACATTTAACATGCTCTGATATTAAAATGGTACAGAATAGATGGCCTGGCAAGGTAATACATGCATCATATTATAAGTATGCATCCTTATTCACTGAACAATACCATTCCAAATTTAAGATCCAAACAGAAGATATGTTATTGTTCAAGGTAATATACTCTTCCTCACAATTAAATTTGGTTAATATATATGGTCCAAATGACGATAACCTTAAGTTTTTTTCTCACTATAGCCACACTACAAGGTTTTTATATGATCAGAGGAGATTTTAACTGTACATTAAACCCGACACTGGATCGATCTACTGGCTGTGATACATCTAAAACACAAACTAGGAAATTAATTAAACAGTACAATAAAGATTTAAATTTGGTTGAAATACGGAGAGAGCAAAATCCAAACAAAATAGAATAGGCACAACGATGCCAAATTATCAATTTTATTTTTAAATAAAGAAGAAAAATCAAAACCAGCTTTAGAAACCTCATTCACTAATGCACATGATGGAATCACTTACCTTGGCATCAAAATTACCCCAGAAATTAAAGATATTGTACCAACAAATTATGATCCACTTATTAAAAAAGTAAAAGAAAAACTGGATAGATGGATGAATATGCCCATATCAATGATAGGCCATATAAACATAATTAAAATGAACATTCATTCATTCATTATCTCCCACTTTATCCTCTATTAGGGTCGCAGTGGGGTTCCCCATGCCCATCCAGGGGAGAACGTCTCGGGTGCTGGGCAGATAGACCCAGGACAGGGCGCCAATCCATCGCTGGGCACACACTCACTCACACAGACACACACTATATGGGGCAATTTTGAGTATTCAATTGACTTGATCCATGTTTTTGGACTGTGGGAAGAAACCGGAGAACCCGGAGGACACCCACGCAGACAAGGGGAGAACATGGAAACTCCACACAGATGGGGATTCGAACCGGGAATCCCTAGTGCTGAGAGGCGAACGTGCTAACCTCTAAGCCACGTGCCGCCTAAAATGAACATATCAACAAATTTTTTATTTCTTTTTTAATCACTCCCTTTCCCACCAACAAAGTTTTTATTTGATGAAGTTAATAGTGCTTTTATTAAATTCATTTGGAACAATAAAAAATTGAGATTAAGACTTAGGCTGCTGTTTCTGCCTTACGAAAGGGGAGGATTACTACTTCCAAACCTGAAATGGTATTACTGGGCAGCTCAATTACGCTCTGCAATGTTTCAATTTTCAGGGGAAGATCTGCCAGCCTGGGTTACTATTGAGCGAGCATCGATACCACTACCACTAAATTTGTTTATGTACTCTGCAAATCCAAAAAACTTAAAAAGATCAACAAAGAACCCATTTTTAAAAAAATACTATTGACATATAAAGCTTACTATCAAGTAGGAGATATCCCGACAATTTCTCAATTCTCTCCTATATGGGGTAATACACACTTTAGGACTGGAAAGGCAGATGGTGGTTTCAAAATTTGGGCAAGTAAAGGTATATAAAAAATAGGGGACCTTTATATGAATGGTAACCTTCTTACATCAGAGCAATTAAGTCAGACTTATGGTATCACTCAAAAACATTTTTTTTAACATTTACAGCTGAAACATTTTGTGTCATCAAAATATAAACACATAAAATCTAAACCACCACTGTCTCACCTTGAAAACCTAACACTTTTGAACATAGAAGGGAGAGGACAAATTTCTTTATTTTACAAAATGTTGATGTCATATGATAAGGAGTCCACTCATGATAAGCTAGAGGCATGGAAAATATCCAGGAGGATATACAAAAAATAGATTGGGAAATGGTATGTGCAAAAGCACAAAAACTATCCATTAACACAAGACTAAAACTGTTACAGCATAAATACTTAATGAGAACCTACATCACCCCTGTTAAATTAAATCGATGGTCACCTAGCATTCCAGACGCCTGTAATAAATGCTTGGAAAACAGAGGTACTTTGTTTCATTGTGTTTGGGACCGCCCGAAATTAGTAAAATATTGGAAAACAATTGTTCAGACAATATCTGCAATTGTTGGTGTGAAGGTGCCTTATGAACCAAAATTATGTAAATTTTTAGGAATATATCCTGAGCATTTTATGGTTTGCCCAAAACAAGCCATTCTAATAGATTTTGGACTCTTGCAAGCTAGAAGAATGTTTGCTCTGTTTTGGAAAAAAAACAGACATACCTTCAAAAGATGTATGGCTAAAAGAGATGGCAGCTTCTGTTGTACTGAAAAAGCTGACATATATAAGTAAAGGAAGGGCAATAGAATTTGAAATGGTATGGAAACCTTTTTTTAGAAACAATTTTTAGAAAGAGTAAATACATAAACACTTGAAGTTGCTGTTTAGTGTTGGGTGTTTATTATTTATTTATTTTTGTTTGTTTTGTGATGGTTGTGTGTGTTTTATTTATTTTTTATTTTTTTCTTTCATTCAATTTATATATATATATATATATATATATATATATATATATATATATATATATATATATTATTTGTTTTAATTGAAATATGTGAACTACTACTAGTTCTAAATTACTATGTAAATTAGATAACAAGCTATGGATATGTCATTGTTTGATCTGAATAATGTAATTTGTCTAATTGTTTACATGTTTGGAAAAATCCAATTAAAATATTGTTTAAAAAAATATATACATAAAAAATTCTACAGGGACACAGTGGCTTAGTGGTAAACATGTTCGGCTCTCAGTGCTGGGGATTCCCCGTTCGAATCCATATCTGAGTGGAGTTGAAATTTTCTTTTCGTGTCCGCAAGGTTTTCGTCCGAGATCTACAGTTTCCTCCCACAGTCCAAAAACATGGATCAAGGTAAACTGAATGCTACAAATTGCCCTATCATTCTCCCCTGGATGGGCACAGAAGAGGATTAAGCAGAAGATAATAGATCGATAGATGGATAAAAGTCTACATCATCAGTGTCTGAATGAAGTCATTCAATTGTACAACTCGACACGTGAGCTACGCTCTTAATGTGCTCCTGGAAATATTAAAATTATCTTATGCTCCTAGAATTAATAAAATTATTGCTGGTGGAAGAGTGTTCTTTTACAAGGATCCTTAACTTTGAAATAGCTTTCCAGTTACTGTTTGTGATTCTGAATCAATATCAATTTCTAAAAGTAGATTAAAAGCACACATTTGCATTTAATTAATCTCTTGTAGCTAAAGGTGTAGATCTCAGGTTTGGAGTTGTTGGTTAAGTGATCTAGAATCTGGTATTGGAGTTTGTGCTGGCATTTGTACCTCTTCACCCAGCTTATCAACAGTAGAGGGTGTGGTGCTGAAATTATGCTATTTCAGGGAGCCCTCTCGACTAAGTAAAGGCTGCAGTATATGCTCATTTTAGTTATGCTGCTCTAGTCAGTTATGCTGGAGTCATATTGTTAGGCGTGCCAGGCCACTCCTCATATGTTTTTCATTTTGGTTGATTTTGTCCCCGCTTTGGTTCCCTCGTTTTTAGTTATGTAACTGCGGTTGGGTATTGGTTCGTGTATGGTCACGTGTTTGGTTTCGATTTGTATTTAGGCCCCATGTGTTCCTTCTCTCTCCAGACCAGCATTTACTTACGTCACGTGTTGCCCATTCCTTTGTTTGTTGTATGCCTAGCCCTTTAAATAAACACACCTGCATGCTCACCTGGTCACCTGGCTCTATAATTAGCGCAGCACTACAAGGGGATGGATGATTGGCGCATATGTAACAGAATGCTGGTCTCCGGCCCCCCAAGTGAAATCCAGGATTTCTCGACTGAGTAAGCTTACCGCCTTTTGTTTGTTCCCCTGCCGTGGTTTTGTGTCTAGCGCGTCTTTTGCCCTGTACGCCGCTAGCCACGTTTAGCCATGCTGCTAGGTCTGGCTGCTTTAATGCTGCATAATTCTGGCTTAAGCCCAGCCAGTAGCAATTTTTTTTCCGGCTGCAGCTTCCCCGCTGTGCAATCTCAGCGCTAGCCCTGCCAGTAGCCATTTTTTCGGGCTGCAGCTTTCCCACTGCATATTTCATATTCAGTACGCCCAAATTTTGTTTGTTTGGCTCTGGCTACTGTACTGGGTAGCCTGGCGCTAGCTCAGTCTGAACCACTCTGCTCCGCCTCCCTGCATTGATCACTCCGGGTTTTCATGGAGCACTTTCAGTTTCCTAGTTGAGCCCTGCTCCTAGGCATTTTTTATTTAGCTTTAGGTTTTGTTTTCCTGCCTTGAGGCTTTTGAGGCAGCGTTATTGGGAGGTTCCCCCCTAGTTTCTCGCCCTGCGTCACTAGCAATCCGTCCCGCACCGCCGGCGATCCGTGCAGCGATCAGTTCAACGTAATTCTTGGTTCCCTCATTTTTAGTTAAGTAACTGCGGTTGGGTATTGGTTCGTGTCTGGTCACGTGTTTGATTTCAGTTTGTATTTAGGCCCCATGTGTTCCTTTTCTCTCCAGAACAGCATTTACTTTCATTACAAGTTCCCCATTCCTTTGTTTGGTGTATGCCTATTCCTTTAAATAAACACACCTGCATGCTTACCTAGTCACCTGGCTCTATACTATGCGTTTGGGCGCCTTACTCGGCGCGGTTATGCGCAGCGCTACAAAGGAATGGACGGAGCATATGTAATGTACATGCAGTACTTTGTTAATCAAACTTTGTCTTTTTTCTGTGGGGTTAATGGTGTTACAGTCCTGCAGTACGGCCTCACTAAACTTTTTATAATTTTTAACATTTTTAAAAATGGATACCTGATCACTACACAATCTGGAATGGCAGTTCTACACTGTTGATTCTGCTCGGCCACTCAAGAAGGATAACTCCCCTACTGGGCCTTCGTTCTAACAAGGTTTCTTTGTTAAAGAAAACTGCTCACTCCTTCAAAATCTGCAATATGTGGCATTGTATGTGTGGCTGTATAATTGAGGCTGTATAAAACTGCATAATCCAGAGTGAGTAACTTTTTATTATTGCCAGTCTAAGGCACACCTGTGCAATAATCATTATGTCTATAATCGGCATACTGATTGTCACACCTGTGACGTGAAAAATTGATTAGTGTTCACTAATACAAATTTAAAGAATACTTGAGAGAAAGAGGCCTTTTGTGTACATAAAAAAGTCTTAGATCTTTAATTTCAGCTAATGTAATATAGGAGCAAATAGTAAAGTGTTGTGTTTATATGTATTGTACATTACTTAAGAAGACTTACTGTATTTCTACAGTCTATTCTTGTTCCGTTCTCCTCCAAATAGGTCAGATCTCCAGAAATTAATCCCTTAGTTGTAGCAAGCTGTAAGAAAGAAAAGTATACATATTTGGGATGGTTAACATGTTCGCCTCTCAGCACTAGGGATTCCCGGTTCGAGTTTCCATGTTCTTTCCGTGTACGCGTACGCATTTTATATGTTTACATATTTAAATAAACATTTACCTTCTTTAAAATATGTATAGCAGTAATAGTTCAATAATTGGCAATATTTATAGGTTTAAAACATTAAAAGCACATGCATAAATTATTAATTAAAGAATTGATTATTGATTTATAATTAATTATTAAGAATTGCAACTAAAAGACATTTTGAATGCTTGTGTACCATCAGGACTCTGTTACCTATGATTGCAAAAACACCATCAAAAAGCAAAGATCTAATTCTTTTTGTTGTCAAAATATTTTTTTATATTTAACAGGAAGGAAATTTTGCTAATGTAAGATATCATCTGAGTGAGAAATACACAGCTGTGTTCATAATGGTAATAACTTTAAGAGAAATATACAGTATGAGTGTAATTGATGCAGAAAATGAAAAAAGCCTCTTTACTTTTGATAATAAATGTTTTCCACAAGGGTCAGTTCTGGAACCACTCCTATTTGCATATATAAAGATATGCTTTTATTGGGATCATTTATTTGTGAACATAGAATAAGTAACCATAAAAAATTCTACAGGGACACAGTGGCTTAGTGGTTAGCACGTTCACCTCTCAGCACTATTCGTATCCCAATCTGGGTAAAGTTTCCATGTTCTCCCCGTGTCTGCGTAGGTTTCCTCCTGGTTCCCCGGTTTCCTCCCACAGTCCAAAAACATGGATCAAGGTCAATTGAATTCTCCAAATTGCCCCATATAGAGTGTGTGTTTGTGTGTGTGTGTTTGTGTGTCTGTGAGAGTGAGTGTGTGCCCAGTGATAGATTGGCATCCTGTCCTGGGTGTATCTGCCCAGTGCCCGAAATGTCCCTTGGATGGGCAAGGGGAACCCCCCCCATGACCCTAGTAGAGGATAAAGCTGAAGATAATGGATGGATGGATAATTCCAAATGGTCTTTCTGTCTGCTTCCTTTCATAATGTTTCCACCAGTTGCGTTATTTTCTTACTAAAGCATTTAACCATTTACATTTCAGCTTTATTGGTTGCCAGGTTAAATATTTTTGCCTACGCCTTCAGAATAAATTTTTCGGTGGGGAGGTAGCATAAGTGTCGTTCAACTTGGTGCTTTAACGGATCAGATTTTGAGCTGGAATGTTATGCCAGTGTATTTATGCCCTCTGATTGGAAAGTACTTGATGAGCAGACATTTTCAGCCAATTAAAACCTATTACAGAAATACAACTTGACCTACAGTATTAACTTCAATGGCAAAAGAATATGACTTCTTAATGAAACAAAATGAGCTCCTTTTGCAAATTGAAATTGGCTCGCCACTGTGTAAACTGCAGTGAAAAGCAATGGTTGACGAACACTCCTTGGCCTCTTGGCCATTATTAATAAAAACTTTGTAAACTAATGAGAACTAACTCTAACTCATTCTTTGTATTCAGGCCTCTTAAGTAGCTTGAAGACATACCACATGTAGACTTCTGCGAGGAACTTTGAGCATGCAGGAAATATCATCAATAATGGCATCCACAATTTTCTGCGATCCAAACATCTTGGTGTCATTATAGTAAATATCCCTGTTTGACAAAATCATTAATCACTCAGAATAAAGCACTAGTTGCTATTAAAGTTTGCATTATTAGCTAAAAAGTTAGGAAAAACATGCTGTGATACCAAGGTTGGACAAATTATTATGTACTAGCTACATAGCATAAGTCACCTAACTGATAATTTTTTTTGACCAACTGATATTTCTCATTTGTTATGCTTTTATACATGTTTAGTAGTGCTAAATTTACAAGTACAATAAGTAAGCTCTAACATGATTTAATAAATATATCTCTGAGGGCAGCAGCACGGTGGCTTAGTGGTTCGCACGTTTGCCTCTCAGCACTAGAAATTCTCGGTTTGAATCCCAATCCATGTGGAGTTTCCATGTTCTCCCCGTGTCTGCGTGGGTTTTCGCCGGGTTCTCCGGTTTCCCCCACAGTCCAAAAACATGCATCAAGATCAATTGAACCCTCCAAATTACCCCATATAGAGTGTGTATGCATGTGTGTCTGTGTGACTGAGTGTGTGCCCAGCGATAGATTGGCGCCCTCTCCTGGGTGGCCATGTAGCATACATGAGTTTTGCAGTATTTAGTACATTCCTAAAGACAACAGGGTTAACAAATCAACAAAATTGTATTACTTTAGAGCACTAGCTGCACATTTCCCAAAATAGCATTACTATCACTATCTTACTATCTTAAGGTAGAAACCTTCGGAGGACCAAGACTCAGTGTGGGACTCATCCTCCTTGAGCCGCCGGGCAGCATCAACAGTGTAGGACACTAATGTACAGATTATGTGATGATTAGGTGTCCGTAATTAACAATTGAAAAACTTTATAAGTCCATTGAGGGCGTCCTGCAGGACTGTCAGCCCCATAAAAATCCAGCAATCCAAAATCCAGTTTACACACCTTAGCAACTTTAATCTAAAGAACCTACTTTTTGTCTAATTACTGATCAAATCGTCAGTTTTCAATTACCGACATTTAGTCCTAGGATCATTGGTGGACACACATAGTCTTTTCTCGTTCTTGGTTCTCATGAGTCTTCAGGTGGATGTAGAGTCCAATCCTGGACCCAATTATTTCTTGTGCAGTAAGGACAGGGGAATGTAGTGGTGGTGGATTTAAGTTTGGCTTGTTTGGACATGGCCCTTGTCCTGTGCAGCCTGGCAGAGGTCGTACACAACGTGTTTGTGTTGTCCTTAAACCTTTTTATTTTTTCTGACTCCAGGGGCCTGTTCCCCTTTCAGATAGCCTACCACTTTCTGGCTGATTTGCTGTCATTCCCATGAATGTAGTAAATTAAGTGTTGAGAAAATTTTACGAATGCAATTGTTGCACAGGTGGCATCCTATTATGGTACCATGCTCAAATTTACTGAGTATTCGAGAGTGACCAAGCATCTTTTAATATTTTGGCGATTGGGTTTCATACACCTGTGGTAAGTAATTGGAACACATGTATTCCATGATTTGGATTTGTGATAAATACTGCAATAGAGTGTATAAATGGAAATGGTTTCCTTAAAGTTTTACTTTGCTTACTGACTGTAATACATATATATACTTTGACCAAAGGAGGCTTAGGTAAAATATAACCTAGTTAAGCATTAAAGCATATGTAACGGGTGCCTAGGGCACCTGTTCCATGGTTGGTCATTTACTTTAATTAGTCATTTAGTTTGTTTAATTGTCTCTTTATGTTCATTGGTGGTTTTGTGCACGTGATTGGTTTTCGTTTGTATTTATTTCCTTCTTTTCCTGTACTCGGTGCACTTCGTGGGTTTAGTTTATGTTCACTCGTCGTACCTGTGTTTTGTGGTGTCTCTACACCTTTAAAATAAAGTTCCTATTCCCTGTTACCTGCGTGCCTGGCTCCCTTCAGCGCGTTTGAGCGAGACGGCTCTGCGCTTTCTATGCGCAGCTGCTTTATTCTCCGGGTAGGCGAGTGTAACAGCATATAAAAGTTAGCGCATTACCGTTACTGAAAATTTACATTTTTTAATATTGTTTCATTTATTTAATTATATCAAAATAAATAGGAATATTAACTGCAATTTTTGTTAACTATGTGGAAAGGAACAACTTATGATCATCAAAATGATGCTAATATTTCAGAATGGTACAATTAGTGGCATGTATCAAGCGAACAAAACATCTACGAAGATGCTGAAACTACTAAAACTGGATTAAGAACTGTCCAACACATTACTAAAAAGGACAGTGGAGAAGCATCATATTCAAGAAAATAATATGATCTGAAAAAAATCTTGAATGATTAATATTGGAGATCATTAAAAATTTTGGTGAAATCATATAATAGAAATACAATAGTATAAATCAGAGATAGATAAAAATAAAAACACTAAATTCTGAGGCAATTATTAAGTTAGATAAACGCCATTGCAATCAATCATTGCTTGTTTATTTACTCATGTTGCATAGTTACCCTCAGGTATGTGTTATCAAGTCTCTTCCCTATTTGAACCTGCTTGACCTGATTGTCGATTAATTTATGTCCTGTTTGCTTGGGCATATGTGTTTGTCTTTTTGTGTCCCTTGCATTAAAAATCCCTTTAGCTGGCAGGATCACAAACATCATTTTAACTGATGGATCACATCAACTGAAATGTTCCAAAAATTATGACTTATGCATTTTTTGGAGATATAATGACTGCCATCACCCCTGTGCCTCTACCGGTGTGTGTTCATCCATCCATTATCTTCCGCTTTATCCTCTACTAGGGTCGCAGTGGGGTTTCCCTTGCCCATTCAGGGGAGAAAGTTTCGGGCTCTGGGCGGATACATCCAGGACAGGGCGCCAATCTATCACTTGGCACACGCGTGTAATTTAGATTAATTAAATGTATTTACTAGTAAAAAAAAATCTGTTTAATATATAGAAATACATAAAACATATTGTCTCAAAACGGCAAAACATATTGTACATGTCATCCTATTGATTGAAATTATTTGCATATAAGTTCACCATCAAATTAAGTGCTAATCCTCAAGGTTTACATAATTTTGCCTCTTACAAATATGTAATATTGAATTATTTTCATAAATAAATGAATAACTAAGTCTAATATTATCTGACTGCATTATCTTTATTTACTTTTAGGACATCTAATGATCTTTTAGGTCATATTTATGCAGAAATATGAAAAATTTCACATGATAACCACTAGGCCACCGTGCCGCCACTGTGTTTTATATTATTAGTAATTATGTTAAATTATTATAGAATGACTAATCAGCATTAAAAATCTATGTTGCTATTAAAAAAATTGCATCATTTTTTATCCTGTGGATTAGTGTTAAGTGTGAAACTTTTGTGAAACTTTTGTGTGAAAGTTTTGATAAAATTCAAATTTGCATGAAATTTAATCAGACTACATTTAATTCAAGCAGGGGACAATAACAAAAAGAAGAACAAGAATAAAAAAAATGTAATAAGAAAAAAATCAACAGGAAGCTTGTACATGAGTGCTTGACTCCCCAATAATAATAATTAACAAATAAAAAAACAATAAGGGGGGAAAAAAGAAAACTTTTCAAAGTAACGAATGATGTAACAATGTGTCTAACTGCAAATACGAAATGATATAAACTATTCTTATAACCTTATAATTTTAATAAGAAAAAGTACTAATTTGTCTATACATACCTTTTTGTTACAAACGAGTCACTTTGAACAAGATTGTATACTGTTGATAGGGTCTTCAAAATTAGTGCTGGAAGAAGAAAGAAGAAATTTACATTGTTTAATAAATTATAACAAAAAGTATTTGGACAGTTAGATTTTGCATTTGTACACAATCAAATATTAAAAAGTGATCAAAATGTGTTAGCTTTAAAGTAAAACCTTGGGCAATTATTAATGGCAAACAGCTAGTTTTGTCACTGACTAGCTCCGTCCCATAACATGTAAGTTACAAGTTTGTGAAGTAGTCGAGTAGTTTTCTTTTGTTTTACCACGATTCTCTTATCATTTTTGTATATAAAATGTCAGGTTTGTGTTTATCAACAGGATGTTGTAATAAATCATTACATAAATTACAATTTGTGCAAAATGCTGCAGCTAGAGTTTTAACTAAAACCAGTAAGTTTGATCATATCAGTCCTGTGTTATCAAACTTGCACTGGCTACCAGTTAGGTTTTGTATTGAGTACAAAATTTTATTATATAATATATAAAATTCTACATTATCAGGCTCCACAGTATCTGAGTGAGCTGATTCAATTGTATAAGCCAACACGCGAGCTCCGATCTCAAGGTGCTGGTTTACTCTTAGCTAAAATTACTGCTGGTGGAGGAGCATTCCCCCACAAGGCTCCTTAACTTTGGAATAGCCTTTCAGTTACTGTTTCTGATTCTGAATCATTATTAATCTTTAAAATGAAATTAAAAACACATTTATTTAATCTTGCATTTAATTAATCCCCTGTAGATAAAGATGTAGATCTCAGGCTTGGCTGTGTTGGGGTGGTAATCTGCGATCAGTGTGTACTGGCGTTTCACCTCTTCACCCACCTCATCATTAATGGGTATGAACAAGGAGAATCTCAGAGGGCTGAGGGAAAAGCACTGAAATGATGCTGTTCTGGGGAGCCACTCTGGGGAGTCTGCAGTATCTGCTTATTTTAGTTATGCTGCTCTAGTCAGACATCTAAGGACATCGGGAAGAAGGTGGTGACAGCCCATCAGTCTGGGGAAAGCTACAAGACTATCTCCAAAAGATTCCAGCTTTATCCATCCACTGTAAGACAAATCATTTACAAATGGAGGGCACTGAACATCACTGGAACTCTGGCCAGAATTGGACAGCCATAAAAACTTGCACCAAGAAGCACCAGAAAAATAATAATGCAGATAAAGGCCAACCAATGCATCACCTCCAGAGAGTTGCAGACCTCTCTGTCAGAATCTGGGATAAATGTACATGTATCTACAATCAAGCAAGATATCAATAGACATTCATGGCATTCATGGTTGCTAGAAGAAAGCCTGTGATCTCAAGAAAGAACATAGTGTTACGTTTGGCACCATCGGGTGGTCGCTAGCGCCATTACAATGACATCATCACTGATCGCCTTCCCATCTGTTTGTCATTTTCAATGATTGCCACCAATATTTATAGTTCTCATTTTCCCTCAGCCCTCTGAGATTCTCCTTGTTCATACCTGTATGTTTCACATGCTTCAGGCATTATTTATTACTGTTGGTACCCTTTGGACTTGTTCTATTGAGAACTATTTTGTGTTACCTGAGTCTGCTCTCTACTCACTTCTACGCTGAGAGAATAAACACACTTCATTCAGTTTGTGGTCTGTGCCATTTCTGTGCGTTCTACATGGACTTGTGGTTCTACAACCCCTCACACAAAGTTGCCCATTTAAAATTTGCCAGAGAGCACTCGGACAAACCAGAGGCTTTATGGAAGTTCAGTCACTGGATGGATGAGTAAACAATTAAATTTTTTGGCCACAATCACAGGCACTATGTTTGAAGGTAAGTTAACACTGAATATAAAGAGAAGAACCTCCTTCCAACAGTGAAGCATGATGGTGGAAATGTGAAAGTCTGGGCCTGCATTTCTGCCTCTGGACCTGGACTTCCATATTATCCAGGGAACCATCAATTACCAGACTATCAGCAAATTCTTGACCAGAAGATAATGACCCAAAGCATTCCAGCAAAACTACCAAGGACTGGCTTAAGAGAAAGAAGATTCACACTCTGGATTGGTCCAGTCAAAGTCTGCCTTAATTCTATAGAAATGCTGTGGCAAGATATCCCTCCAACCTCTCTCAACTGGCTTTTTTTGAGGAGGAAAGGACAAAAATCCCAAAAAACAGATGTGAGTGTCACATCTGCTCACCTTAGTGCCACTGGGCGGTCTCGCACAGACTCTGTCTAGCTCCAAATCATCAGAGTACTGACCACCTGTTTCCTGTTTTATTCACCTCCCACTTCCTTCCTTTCTATAGTATTTAATCTGTTATGTTGATTAGACTCAGATGCATCAAATTTTAGCAGGACTAACGAGACTTGCGCTACATTGCTCGATCAGCAGCACATGTTCTGCTTCATCTCCCACCTTCATGTGTAACAAATGACATGGTTTTAATAAATAAGGTGCCCAAAAATATAGCCAGAGAACTACATGGAATCACAAGTTGTGCACGGTATAAAAATAAAAATTTGTCCATGAGAACAGCAAGTGTCAAAAAAACTTGCTGTCTTTAAAAGAGACCTTTTTTAAAAACAATGAACACAATCCATCAAAAAAGATTAAGCAAAAACCTCGATCTCCCCATTGCCATAAAGGTCACCCAGGCCACACCTATCAATAAACCCTTGCTTGCCTCCGCACCTTGGGGCACACACTGAACAAAAATTCGGAAATGAAAGAACCGTGCAACAGCTTTATAAAGAAACAGACATTTGGAAGAAACTGTTCCCCCCTCCAGGAAGGTTCTGGTATATACCCATTTTTGGAGTGTACCATCTGCAAATAGAATCTGCAGAAAACAGTCAAGCTAGGGACATAGATCAGGTAAATGATCGGGTAAATAACAACTGCCAGGGATTGATGATGCTAATTACCTCTCCCCTTGAGTCACAGTAAACGAGGCTGAAAGCGTGCAGATAGGAGAGAGCGTTATCTGCACAAGACTTTCTGTGTGTGACACAGTGTGATTGAACTCTAAATACTGTTAAAGCCCAGTATTGGTTTGAAAGCTGTGGCAGAATAAAGCCATATTTGTTTATCCAACACTCACCTGTTTCCTTGTGTCACACCACTCCGCATTACACTATGTTTCACTTCAGGTCAAGAGAAGCTATTCTGTCTCAGTAGTGTTGTGCAATTTCCTTCTGTAAGCACTGCTCGGATTTAGAAAAAGCTTAATTTCAGACATCCAATAAATGTTTAATAGTGAACACATAGCCTATTTAAGATTTAATGGCTCAAGAATGATGTAAGAAAGAATACTGCAGAATACAAAATACAATGCATGTGTTTGAAAATATCTAATCACCAATATCCAATCCGGACGGCAGATTCTGGGGGTGAAAAAAACTATAGATCAGTGAAGACTGTAAAGTACAGTAGAAAGATCTCTGTATGTGATAAAGACAGTGGTAGATACCATTGTACAAGTGCAAGAAGTAAGCACACAGATGTATGGAATGCATATCTAAAGAAGTTGTCTGCTTTAGCTGTGGTTATATTAATCACATGGAAATTCACATTTCTCTGCTTTGCATTCTGTTTCAACTCCAACTTCCAAATCTGAGATGCATTAAGATGGGGAGGACCTCTAGTCACAACACTGTACACATTTGTGGTTAGTTGTTCAAACCAAAATTCTGTTTGCAAAATCTGTTTGGTATTTTTTTTTAACCTTTTAACCATCTAATCCATTACCTAAAATAATGTTTGCAGTCTTGGACACCCAAAGTAATTGGTAATTGGCATTTAATTATTTTATTTAATTATTTGCCATTTAAAGAGGGTCTCTCCTCTACACATTAAAAACATGCTTTGATACCATGGAAGTTACAGGTAGAAAAGGAAGCAATTTAACCACTGAATTAATCAATGGGAAAACTCAAGTTATGAGTCAAGATAGCTTGGACTTGGGCTGCATTCAATGAATCAGAGTTGGCAGCTTCGTGGCATTGAAGGCGCTCGGTACGGCCCGTTTCATCAAGTGACTTTGCATCACATATAACGTGACGAGAAAAACTTTGTTTCAGTGGATGAAGCCAACGACTATGTAAAAACTTTGATTTCAAGGTGAACTCTCATAGTTTAACCTGTGCTCTTTTAATGTACAGAGTTTGCATGTGCAAATGTCTTAAAGGTTTAAATGTCCAGTATTGAAGCATTCTTTGGTGTGTTGCACTAAGTGGTTCAATGTTGGTATAATTTGTCTATAGCAGGCTAATTTTCTCTCTCTTCACAATCTTTTTAGATATTGCGTTAGAACAAGACTATTTTTATATTTAGATTTTTTGCACTTTAGTTCAATTTAATACTACATCAAGTTATTAATCCATTGTTACACCGCTTAACTTTTTTGGTTATATATAATGTATTTGTATATATGTATTTGTGTTTAGGGGTATTTTGGGGGGAGGGTGTTCCACCTCGGCTTTCTGTGACCATTTACATTTTGTTTTTAGTTAAATGGTTAATGTCTAATATTGATCCCAGCATTTCTGGGTCAGGCACACCTCTCAGATTTGTTATGAACATCAGTGGTATGGGTAATCCAGTTAAGCTATCTAAGGTACAAATTTAAAACGGTTAAACTCTGATTTAGTATTTTTGCAGGAAATCCATCTTCTCACTAAAGATCACTGTAGGTTATGTTGTCCTTGGGTAGGGGAGTCGCTATTTTAATTAACAAAAAGTTCAGTTCTCTCCCACTGATGTTATTGCAGATAATAATGGCATGTACCTCATCATTGCTGGTACCCTAATACTGAAGACTGTTTTGTTGGTAAATGTTTATGCCCCGAATTTTGGTGATGGTGAATTTGCCAATGGACTATTCAGTAGGATCACTTGAATTACTCACCTGCTGATTCTTGGTGGTAACCTACATTGTGTTTTTGACCCAATCTTGGATTGATCTAATCCTCACAATTTAAGTCAGACACATGACACATGCTGATTTCATGAAACAGAATGGTCTTGTTGGTCCGTGGAGATCCCGTTACCCTGCTACCAAACAAATTTCCTTTCTTTCTTAGGTGCATCATTCATATTCAAGAATTGATCATTTTTTTATTGATATTAAGCTAAATTATTCTGACTATTTGGGTATTGTAATATCTGAACATTCCCTGTTATTATTAGACATTCAATTTTCTATGTATAAATTAACCCCACCACTTTGGAGATTTGACTTTTTTGTGAGAATTTTGTGAGGTTATTTCGATTGGTGAGTTTTTGTCTTTTTATCAAATAGACTGTTTTTTATACTCCTTCATATGGGAAACACTTAAGTGCTATCAGAGAGACCAAATAATTTCTTACTTTGCCCTTTGTAATAAAAACATTAATGCAAGGCTTAAGAACTTTCATCTGAAATTAGCCTAAAAATGAGCCTAAATCAAGAACATGCACATAACCCTTCTTCATAATTGCTTAAACATTGATGGGATTTGTAAGCAGAATCATTTCATCTAAAGAGGCAAAATCACTTATTACTCATAATACGAACTCATAATGGCTCATAATACGAACATGGCTACATGGCAAGTCATTTACTGGCACATCAGTTATGGTGACATGCCACTTCCCGTTTGATATCTAGTGCCAAAAATACTCATGACACAATAACTTCGGATCCTGTGGAAATTAATGCCACATTTAATCAGTTTTAATTATCTCTTTATAAATCGGAGTTTCCTAAACATGATATTTAAATTACAGAATTTCTTTAAAACCATTTAAATCATATAATTGATATTAATACTGCCAGACATCAAGACTCCCCACTCTCCGTTGAATAAGTATAGGGTGCAATTAAAGCTATTCACTCTAATATAGCTCCAGGTCCTGATGCTTTTCCAATTGAATTTTTAAAAACATTTATTAGTAAATTGGCGGCACGTGACTTAGTGGTTAGCACGTTCGCCTATCAGCACTAGGGATTCCCGGTTCGAATCCCCATCTGGGTGGAGTTTCCATGTTCTCCCCATGTCCGCGTGGGTTTCCTCCGGGTTCTCCGGTTTCCTCCCACAGTCCAAAAACATGGATCAAGTCAATTGAATTCTCCAAAATTGCCCCATATAGAGTGTGTGGTGAGTGAGTGAGTGTGTGCCCAGCGATGGATTGGCGCCCTGTCCTGGGTCTATCTGCCCAGCGCCCGAAACGTTCTCCCCTGGATGGGCATGGGGAACCCCACCGCGACCCTACTAGAGGATAAAGCGGGAGATAATGAATGAATTAATAAATTTATTAGTAAATTGGCTCCACTTCTTTTGTCTGTATTTAATCAATCATTAGAAAATGGTTCAAAAATAAACACTATCTATGCTTGATGTTAAGGTTTTGGCTAACGCGATTGCATCCAATGTTGAGGATGTGCTTACTCATGTCATTGGTAAGGTTTTACTAAAGGACATGAAATGTTTTTTAATACTCGTAGACTGTTCAATATAATTTACTCTAAACATTCATCTGAACATCTCGAACTTGTGATTTCTTTAGCTTCTGAAAAGGCATTTGATAGGGTAGAGTAGAAGTATGTATTTGTAGTTTTGGCAAGGTTCAGATTTGGCGATAAGTTTCGTCCCCTAAGGCCAAAGTACACACTAATGACATTTATTCCGTTTTTTTGCTCCTGGAGGTGGATGTCGCCATGGTTGTTCATTGTCGCCTCTGCTCTTTGCCATCACTATCAAGCCTCTGTATATTAGATTAAGATCTTCCTTTTTATTCAAAGGAATCATTCATAATAATATTGAATCGCTGTTATCGCTGTATGCAGATAAGTTGTGATTGTATATGGCTGATTCCACGCAATCTATTCTTCCTCTTTTGGGTATTTTGGAGAACTTTGGTACCTTTTCAGTTTATTAATAAAATTTGAAAAATTGTGTTTTCCTATTAATATTGCTGCATGTCATCTTCAATAGTCAGATTTCCGTTTTCAATTTAGTCCATCTGGAATTAAATACCCATGTATTAACGTGACTTGTCCTTTATCTGGCCTAGCATCAGCTAATTTTACTCCTCTTATTTTAAAGATTACATTTGATATTCAAAGATGGGGCAACCTCCCTCTTTCATTAGTTGGCAAGATTAACGTTGTTAAAATGAATATCTTACCAAAGTTTCGATTTTTATTCCAGTCAATCCCTTTTTTTCCAAAACATTTTTCCCAAAAGTTTCCCCTAATGTCCCCATTTTACCTATAGTGCAGCAATGGGAAACCATGCTCTCATGTGTTCCTCATTGCAGAGGAATTGTTTCGAAGTTGTATAACATATATTTTGGGTTTTGATAATCATTTAGACACAAAACTTAAGAGTACTTGAGTGGAATTGGGAATAAAGGAAGAGCCTTGGGACCAGGTCATGGAGAGGATACAAACTTCCACCTCCTGTGCTTGTCTTAAACTTATCCAGTTCAAGGTTGTGAAGAGAGTGCATTTTTTGAAGACTAGATTATCTAAACTGTACCAGGAGGTGAAGGACAAATGGGAAAAATGCCATGGCTCTCCCTGTCACCACTTTTTTTTGTCCTAATTTAAATGTTTTCTGGATGGGTTATTTTAACACCATGTTACCTTTCTTGGGGAAAAATTTCAACCATGCCCACTGATTGCAATATCTTGGATTTCTGGTCCTATAATTGGATTTTACTTTACACGAAAAAAAAAAACTTCTTTGCTAGCCAGGCATTGTTTGCTGTTAAACTGGAAGTCTGCTAAATGTCCTCCTATTTCTCAGTGGCTCAAGTACATTATGTTTTTCTTAAAACTAAAAAAAATACAATGAGAGGATGTACAGCAATTTTTTTCACAAATTGCAACCTTTTATCGCATATTTAAATTTGTTTGATGTAATTCCAGATTGAATGGGTGCTTGTTTTTGTTTGTATTCTCTAAATTGCACAATAAGCCAGTAATGTTTTCATTGGTTGTGGTGTGCTGACTGGTCTGGGAGGGTTGTGACTTATGGGAGGGTTGGTTGACTTATGGACTCCTTTGTAAGTCACTTTTATCCAAAGCGACTTACAAATGAGAACTCCACAAGTCAGTTGTTATGGAGAAAACAAGCCACACTGTAGAATTACCAACCCTGATTGTTATCTGATCCTGCACCCCCCTTCACTGTCTTTAGTAGTTTCCTAAAAATGCCAAGTGACTGCCTTACAGACAGAGTTGGGAAGATCGTTCCACCATTTTTAGCTTCTCAGTCAGGTGACAATCAGCACTAGAGTGAAGTGAAGTGTATTTTAAAAAGATAGAGTGAAGGTAAGAGGGGGCAGATCCAGAAATGGTCCTGTAGGCCACAGTTAGTGACTTGTACTGAATGCGAGCAGCTATAGGGAGCCAAAAGAAATGAGAAATGAGTAGTGGAGTGACATGAGTTCGCTTGGGCTGGTTGATTACAAGTCGGGCTGCAGGGTTCTGAATTAGTTGTAGAGGCCTGATTGTGGAGTTATCAGGGGCAAAAGACAAATGAAGCTGAGTTTCATCAGCATAGCAGTGGTAAGAGAAACCATGTGTCTGATCTCCATTTCATGAAGGTTCTTCCTTCAACTCTTAAATGGTTTCGAGGCAAGTAGGCGGGTTGCTGGCAAGAAGAATCTAGCAGATATCAGAGACAGGGGAGAAGGAGGAGAAGGTTGGTTGGCTGCATGTGTGAGATGTAGTGTTGTAGAAATAGGGGGTATGAAACAGTTTGTTGATGCCCTCAATCTTATCAGTGAAGAAGGTTGCAAAGACATCAGCTGACAGAGAGGTGAGAGGAGGAGGAGGAGCCATCTATTTAAAAAAATGGAAAAGATAATTTGTATTTTTATAATTCAAATTATTGTATTGTTTTTTTTTTTTTTACAATAAATATATTTTGAAAAAAAGTCCCTTCATAAGTCCTTGCACAGGTTACATTGAAGTGAAAAAGAAATGGACTCTTTCTTACCGAATGAAATAAAATCATCAGTTTTGTGGTAACATTACGTGCATTGCAGACTGAGAGAGACAGGAAGATACTGTGTTAAAAAAATAATAATGATGATAAGCCAGCTATGTCAGTTGAAGATATATAGTTAAGATATAATGTTGAGTTGTCAGTTGAGATATAATGGACAATAAAATTTACAAAATAAAAGAGAACCACTGGGTGGCATCTCTGCCTTTCCGCTGCCTTGATGTCCTCTTCCAATTAACAAAAAATAGGCTTAAAACATTTTCATAAGCTGCAACGGCCAGCGATGAAAGATTTTAACTTCATCTAGAAAATTCTCTGTCTTTACATGTCTTAACCCCGTGGCCACTAAGCTAAAGCTGAGCAAGGCAAGAGAGGGCATGATTTAGATGTAAAACAGTTTGTCATAAAGAAAATTTTTTACACTTTGTGCAAATTGCTCAGGATGAATAGTTCAATTATGAAATCACCTGCATGATATAAAGGATTAAGTACATACATTTATAGATCAAGATAGATAAAGATAGAAAAACTTCCTGTAATTATTCCAGCAAATCATTATCTCCCCACATTGTTTGTCCGACACCACCCTATACAAGTGGTACACCAAGGTTTAACATTTGACATAAGGGGCAGTGTGTATAGCACGACTGTAGATAATTGGGGCAAAAGGCAGTGCCATTTAAAAGTGTGTATCCTGTACGAAGGCCAAGGGTTGACTAAAAAAAACGAGGGTTGTCTGATTTGCCTGCAGATACTTACTATAAACCTACAATTTTCTTGTGTAGGTCTGGATGCATTCGGGCCATGGACTGTCATATCACGTCAGAATAAACAGTTCTATGAGCAAGATGTGGGCAGTAATATATACTAGTTCAGATACTTGTGTGATACTTGTGTGTAATTGATGCCTTGCAACAGTACCTGTCTATTTAAGAACATTTCTGGTCAAATAGAGACAAAACAACACCTGTTGTTTATACAACAGCTGATTATACAGCTGTTAGTGTACTCAGACACTATGGTGCCTGATAATGTAGTAGTTTAGTAATCTAAGAAGTGAAATCTAACCCGGAGTTAGTAGTGCAAGTTTGATAAAATAGAGCCAATATAAATAAACATTTGTTTTGTAGTCAAAACTCTAGATTCAGTGTTTTAAACAAGAAAAAAACATCCTGTCAGGGGTGCATTACAATAATCTAACGCTGAGGTTATAAAAGCATGAATCAGTTGTAATGCATAATATTGAAAGCATATGCTGTTTTTGTGTATTGGACCTTTTGTGTAACTGAAACCAAATAGTGTTATATTTCATTAAGAAACCCGGTTTTAATTCAAATAATTGACTGTACAATGGATTAGGCTCCTTTACCCACAACTCTTAGAATGTGGTGCAGAAAATATATAAATAATTATAAATTATATTTAATGTTTTATATGATTTAAATTGCCAAGACTAAATACAAAATACAATAATGAGAGAGAGAGAAAAAATAGATTTTTCTTAATAAATAATAAATTATTAATAAAAATTATAGATACATTTCTTACCAAAATTGTTTACACTTGTAGTGCAGTCACTTCTTAGTGTTACAAGTGTGCTGCCTAAACTCACTAGACCGACAGACATTTCAAATCTGAGAATAAAAAATAACTGAATAAATAAACACAATAGACCTAGCAATGTTCCTTTTTGGTCTTTAGGCCAAAAGCCCTGCAATATTTACTGATTTTTTTCAAAAATGTGCATGACAGTGGGGCTCCAGGACCAGCCTTAATAACATAATAATCTGATTTACACCAGCTAGAATGTTGGTAAGCAATTTAAAAGTATTATCTGGTAGCTTTTACAAGTGAGTGTTTGGGAATTTTAAGTTGTTTGTTTCTGGCTTTAAATGAATGGTAAAAAAAATTATTATTTGCATATTTGTAAGGTATGCCTTGGTAAGTAAGCATTATAAAGCAAAAGAGGCTAAGAAAGTCTAAAGATCCTGGAAAAGGGCGATGACATATAAAGTCACATTACATGCACATGTATCCTTTAGAGCCTAACCTATAAGAAATAACACCATGCAGTGTCAATTAAGTATAAACTGAATTTTAATTGATGTATGGTAAAAAATATGTGCATGGCTTACCCAACCATATGAAATAGAACCTCAAAAGTTTTAAGAGTTTTATTCAAATAAATGACTTTTTGAATGTTGACTTTTTACGTTTGTTGTGGTACTACACTATTAAGTATGGATTAACATTTATGCCTTTTCAAGTTTAATCACTATAAGTCCTTAGCGGTTGACCTCATCACTTTCAAATTAAATACATAAAATTTTCAAACTAAACAACTATGTAATTAAACATTATGTGCATTTTTTATGTAAAAGTTGGGAATTGTTTTTTTGTTTTAGTCTTAAGACTACAAAATAAATTTTAGAGAACATCTTTATTAAAGATCCTGTAAAGCAGGGGTGCCCACACTTTTCTGGCCCACACTTTTCCATTGGACAGGTCATCGAGATCTACTGGGGTCAATCTCTATTTTTTAGGCTTTTATATTAAAACCTGTTTACACACAGCATGTTAGTATTGTCGAATCTGTTAGAATTGCTCTTTTATTAAACACATTCCAGCAAATAGCATGAAGACTTGATTTTAGTATTCCCTGATTGGAATTCGAACCGGGAATCCCCAGCGCTGAGAGGAGAACATGCTAACCACTAAGCCACTGTGCCGCCCCCAAACAGAACATGAACATTAATAAAAGCAAATGCATTTTGAGTTTGACATTGTAAAAAAATTATCATCCTCCCACTCTAAATGAATGGAACATTTTAGTTCTTTTTGAGCTTCACTCGTCCTTCACTCATCTTGTCAGTCACTTAGCAGACGATTTTATACCAAAGTGGCTTACAAATATTCTAACTTGTTGGGGTCAGAACAAGGTTGGGACACCACCCGTGGAGCAATGAGGATTAAGGGTCTTATTCACACACTTACTTACACACTTTTTTTGGCATTTGTCATTTCTTTTTGCAGCCATTAGACTATACAACTCTGGACTCTAATTCATCACATTGCCACAATGTTACCTACTAATTTAAACCTTTTAAAACACCAACACAATGCTGCACTATAGTCATTGATAATGTGATTCTTGACTCTTTTAACTACCTCAATCTGGGTAAAATACAATAAAAGCTGTATATTTTGTGTTACATAAATGTTACTGTATATTTTGTCGATCGTTTTGTAGTGCTGCACATAACCGCGCAGAGTGTGGCGCCTAAACGTGAAGTATAGAGCCAAGCAACCAGGTAAGCATGCAGGTGTGTTTATTTAAAGGAATAGGCATACAACAAACAAAGGAACGGGAAACGAAAGTAAATGCTGGTCTGGTGACAAAAGAAACACATGAGGCATAAATCGAATCCGAAACACGTGACCAGACCGAAACCAATCCCCAACCGCAGTTAATTAACTGAACCAAGGGACAAACACGGGACAAAAAGCAAATAAACCGAAATGAAAAACATGTGAGAAGTGGCCTGGCACTCCTAACATATGACCCCCCCCCCCCCACACACACACATACACACACATTTTTTGCATAAACCGCAAGGGGAGCAAAAGACGATGGTGCTAACGGAGGCTAAAGAAGAGAGGGTAGAAAGATTTGGGCCCTGCGGGGCAAATGTCCACACTGGTGAAGCGTACGGCAGACCGCTTCACCCATCTTTGATAAACGGCTGTTTGAGGACACGGCAACAACGTGGACACCAATTGTAGGCACGAGGGCAGTGGGGAACCTGTTTGGTGGCATATCGGAGCAGCTTAAGTACGAGAAGGTGGCGGGGCTCTGGCCTTTTGAGGACGCGAACGCGATGGCGTGGTGGTTTTTTGAGGCACGAAGGCAGCGAGGCTGTGGCTTTTTGAGGGCGCAAAGGTGACTGGGCTCTGGCTTTTTAAGGGCGCGAAGGCAGCTGTGGACTTTTGAGGGCACGAAGGCGGCGTAGCTGTGGCCTTTTGGCTGTCTCTGTCAGGAAACAGCAGGTACTGAGCAGAGGACAACAGAATGCCAGAGGGCAACGGCGCGAGGGGTAACTAGTCCGCCAGAACGAAAGACTGCTGTTCAACCTCAGGCTCTATGGCAGGAACACCTTAAATTGGGCTGAAAGTTTTGCCCCCATTCCTGACCTCCTCCTCCTCCTCCTTAGCCTCCTGGATGCAGAGAAACACAGCCAGAATCATAGCGAACCCAAGCAAAATAGAGCTCTCATCGACCAAGTCGCGGTAGGGTACCAGGGGACCGACCAAATCGTGGGGGGGTGCTCTGGGCATAGACCGGGGAGCAGGGAGAACGAGATGTGCTAACTGGACCACTAATCGCTGAGTGGCGTGGCACGTATCGTGGAACGGATCGCTGACAGCGTGGCATGGATTGCAGAACGGATCGCTGAACGGATCGCTTGAGACGTGGCACGGCCGAGAAACTATGGGGGGAAACTCTCCAATAATGCTGCTTTAAACCTACGGGCTGTAACAGGTGCCTAGGGTTCCTAGTTCCTTATTTCGGTTAATTATCTTTTGTGTTTGTTTTCGGCATTTTAGTTAATGAACTCAGTTTGTTAATTGGTTTGTTTTGTGCACGTGGTCGGTGGTTTTGAGTATTTAGTTTCCGTGTGCCCCTTCCTCCGTGCACGTCATTATATCGTATATATATATTTATATATATGTGATTTAGTTGTGACCTTGCTGTGAGGTACCTCTTTCGTTTTTATGGGTGTGCCTACACCTTTAATAAAATTTTGTTTCGCTGCAACCTGGTGTTCCTGGCTTCCTTCAGTGCGTTAGGACACTTCGGCTCTGCGCTTCCGCTGCGCAACCGTTTTGATCAAGGTAGGCGAGGGGGCCTTAAACCCGTGTACTCGCGATGTATGCGATGCCTGACGTCCCGGAGCAGTAAGCACGGCTTCAATTCAGTAGCTTCGGAGTGGTACGACCTCGAGGACAAGTTTATATGGATATGAGCCGCTCTGTGCAGAGGAGGGTCTTGATATTATCAAGTCGTACCTGTATGGGCATATTCTGCCTATATGCACTCTCCTAAACTCTGAAGATCTCTGGACTGGCGGTCCAGTTCAGTTCATGTTGCAGGACCCAGACGCAGAGCACGTTGCTGGTACAGAGCCAAGAGGCAGCATGAGCAGCTGTGGAGCCCGTTACGAGCGACCATCCGCAACCGATTCAGAGCTTGCCGCGACTGAGTCACGCTGCGAGGGGGCATTACCAGAGTTACCGCTGTTGTATAAGGATGTCTATAGTGTGAATGTGCCTGATCTCTCTGTCCCTCTTGTCCAGTCTTTCTCCCCCATGTCGTACTCCTCTGTAGCTCTGTCCTTAGGTCTGGCTGTGGGTGTGTATTTGTATTGTAAGCAGGATTGTGCTCCTGAGGCGATGGTGGAGGCCATTGAACCGGCCAAAGGCTGCTCTGCACACCCACATGCCCGTGGGTGCCAGCCGGCCTGGGCACACCAGCTCTACCGAGCTGAACCCGCAAAGGCCCCTTCAGCGTGCGAACCCGCACAAGCTCCTCCACCGTGCGAATCTGCAGAGGCCCCTCCAGTGTGTGTTGCTGCCGAGGTCCCTCCAGCACGTTTTTGATAGCCTCACCGCCGCACGCCGCCGAGCCCGTCCACTCCTCTTCTGTAGAGGGCGTCCACCTCACCACGCAGCCAGAGGGCGTTCGTCACTCCTCGCCCGCAGAGGGCGTCCTCCACACCTCATCCGCAGAGGGCATCCTCCACGCCTCGTCCACGAGGGCGTCCGCCTCGTCACACAGTCAGAGGGCCCCTGCCACAACTTGAACAGAGGACGTTCATCGGGCCAGGCCCCCAGACTTGACCCCGTCTGTTTTTTGTTTTTTTTTCTTAGGGGCGGGGGTACTGTAACAGGTGCATAGGGCACCTGTTCCTTATTTCGGGGGTAAAAAGCTTTTGTGTTCGTGTTCGGCATTTTAGTTTATTAACTCAGTTTGTTCATTGGTTAGTTTTGTGCACCTGGTCGGTGGTTTTGAGGGATGCAGTCAATGACCCTCATGAGTACATTGAGGCAGGAAAACAAAATCTAAAGCGAAATAAAAAATGGCTCGGAGCAGGGCTCAACTAGGACAACTGTAACTAAAGGTGCTCCACGAAAACCGGAGCGGAACTCTATACTCAGGAGCCAGACTGCTTCACGCAGGGATGTGGAGCAGAGTGGCTCAGACTGAGCTAGATCCAGGCTACCTAGTGCAGTAGCCAGAGCCGAACAAACAAAATACAGGCATACTAAATTATGCATCGGGAAAGCTGCAGCCGCAGAAAAAGGCTACTGGCAGGGCTAGCGCCAGAATTATGCAGCATGGAAGCTGCAGCCAGACCTAGCAGCGCAGCTAAATGTAGCTAGCGTTGTACATGGCAAAAAACACGCTGGACAAGGAACCACGGCAGGGGAACAAACATAAGGCTGTAAGCTTACCCAGTCGAGAAATCCTAGATTTCACTTGGGGGCAACAGCATTCTGTTACATCCCCTTGTAGCACATATCCGCACAGAGTGAGGTGCCCAAACGCGAAGTATAGAGCCAGACGACCAGGTATGCATGCAGGTGTTTTTATTTAAAGGAACGGGCAACATGTAACAAAAGTAAATGCTGGTCTGGTGAGAGAAGAAACACATGAGACATAAATAAAAAACCTAGGCACCTTCACAAGCTCAGAACTAGCTTTAATAAAGCATTATTTTAACACACATAATAAGCAGTTTGAACAAGAATGCCATACTGGATTGGACAATGCCCAAAATAAAAAGGTCTGTGTTACCCACTGTGAAAGACAGGGTGGGTATTGAGAAGTGTACTACAGGTTCATCAAAGCATGTATTGTTCATTAAAACATCAAAAGAACATGGAGGGAAGCCAAAGCTAAACATCAGACCTTGTGTCATTAATGGACAATGGAATGTTTGGGTTCTCCATTTAATATCATTTTACTAGTTATCGATACTTAAAGAGGTTTGTGAAAATTATGGAGTCGCTGTCTGGATTCACAATGTTAAAATGTTGCTACATATCTGAAGTTCCACAACCTAGTGAACAACATTGCCATATCAGCCACATTCACCACAAAGCCAAGATATATAATTTTATCCAGGGATATGCATCAACTGCTGACAAAAAGATTAAGAGATTAAGCAGGACTACAAGAACATGTAATTACAGAGACTACTAAGCAAAAAGGGAAAAAAGAAAGAAAATGAAGTGCTTGGAAAATATGAACATGATGCAAAAAATGGCAGGGGTCAGACACTGGGAAAATTCTTTGATGAACATAGGTTGGTCACTTTTCCGTTCACACAACAGGAACAGATACACATGGGAGAGCCCAAATCAGAAGACCAGAGCTCAGATTGATTGCATCCTGATCAACAAGCAGTGGAAATAGTCAATCAGCAAAGCACATAGATGCCTCTAACCACAGTTGACAAAAAAATAAGGTTCAAAAGAAACAAGTGAGGACTAAACAAGACAATAACGAAGTACTGCGTCAAACAAAAATTGAATTTACAGTGAAACCTTAAAATGGATAAAGATGAAGTGTGTAGCAAACCAGAAATCCAGTTAGTGAAGTAGATCACTGAACCATTACAGCCTCATACTATAGCCCTAAAGGAGTAATTAAAAAGTAATTAAACCATATGAAATGTGTCATAAGTGGATGGACTATCCATAAGTGGATGACTCTGCTAATATTTGTTTTAACACCATCATTTAAGGGCTATGCTATACGGTGCATCCGGAATGTATTCACAGCACTTCACTTTTTGCACATTTTGTTACATTACAGCCTTATTCCAAATTGTATTACATTAATCTCTTTCCTCAAAATTCTACACAAAATACCCCATTATGAACATGTGAAAAAAGTTTTCTTGAGAGTTCTGAAAATTTATTACAAATAAAAATCTAAGAAATCACATTTACGTAAGTATTCACAGCCTTCGCCATGAAGCTCAAAATTGAGTTAAGGTGCATCCTGTTTTCACTGATTATCCTTGAGCTGTTTCTACAGTTTAAATGGAGTCCACCTGTGGTAAGTCCAGTTGATTGGACATGATTTCGAAAGGCACACATGTCTATATAAGGTCCCACAGTTGACTGCATGTCAGAGCGCAAACACTAAGCATGAAGTCAAAGGAATTGTCTGTAGACCTCCGAGACAAAATTGTCTCAAGACACAAATCTGGGGAAGGATACAGAAAGATTTCAAAGAGCACAGTGGCCTCCAAATGGAAGAAGTTTGGAACCACCAGGACTCCTTTCTCACTCTGTCAGAGCTCCAGCGTTTCTCCATGGAGAGAGGAGAACCTTGCAGAAGGACAACCATCTCTGCAGCAATCCACCAATCAGGCCTGTATGGCAAAATGGCCAGGCAAAAGCCACTGCTTAGTAAAAGGCACAAGGCAGTCCATCTGAAATTTGCCAAAAGGCACCTGAAGGACTCTCAGACAATGAGAAAAAAAAATTCTCTGGTCTGATGAGACAAAGATTGAACTCTTTGGTGTTAATGCCAGGCATCATGTTTGGAGGAAACCAGGCACTGCTCATCACAAGGCCAATACCATCCCTACAGTCAAGCATGGTGGTGGCAGCATAATGCTATGGGGATGTTTTTCAGCAGCAGGAACTGGCAGACTAGTCAGGATAGAGGGAAAGATGAATGCAGCAATGTACAGAGACATCTTGGATGAAAACCTGCTCCAGAGCATTCCTGACCTTGGGCGGTTCATTGTTCAGCAGGACAACGACCCAAAGCACACAGCCAATATCTCAAAGGAGTGGCTTCAGGACCACTCTGTGAATGTCCTGGAGTGACCCAGCAAGAGCCCAGACTTGAATCCGATTGAACATCTCTGGAGAGATCTGAAAATGGCTGGGCACAGAAGTCTCCCAACCAACCTGATGGAGCTTCAGAGGTACTGCAAAGAAGAATGGGCAAAACTGCCTAAAGATAGGTGTACCAAGCTTGTAGCATCATATTCAAAAAGACTTGAAGCTGTATTTGCTGCCAAAGGTGGTTCTACAAAGTATTAATCAAAGGCTGAGAATACTTATGTAAATATGATTTCTTTGTTTTTTATGGTCATAATGGGCTATTTTGTATAGAATTTTGTGGAAAGAGATTAATTTAAAACAATTTGGAATAAGGATGTAACATAACAAAATGTGGAAAAAGTGCTGTGAATAATTTCCGGACGCACTGTATGTAATCAGCTTAAGCTAAAGTTGAACTCCAATCGCGCACATTTTTTTTGGCAACTCATAACCAAGAACCGATTTCAGTTTTGAGGGAGGTTGCTGGTGAGGCGAATCCTACGATGAGTTATCAGTCATTCATTCATTCATTATCTTCCGCTTTGTCCTATATTAGGGTTGCGGGGGGGTTCCCCATGCCCATCCAGGGGAGAAGGCGCCAGGGCGCCAATCTATCGCTGGGCGCACACTTACACAGACACGCACACATACACACACTATATAGGGCAATTTGGAGAACTCAATTTACTTGAACCATGTTTTTGGACTGTGGGAGGAAACCGGAGAACCCACGCGGACACGGGAAGAACATGGAAACTCATTGAGAAGATGGGGATTCGAACCGGGAATCCCTAGTGCTGAGAGGCGAACGTGCTAACCACTAAGCCACCGTGCCGCCCTGAGTGATCAGTGTGGGAAAAAAAAGTCTTTAACAGAATCTTAAAGACAATAAATGAGAGGTTTGATAAGTTTGAATTGGCCTCTCAGTAGTTGCAGACTTTACTGCATTCAGTAGCAGAGAAAGTGGATATGGTAGAAGAACAACTGATACACCAGAAGGCTTATGGCAAGCCGTTTTAACATTTAATAATTAGTAAGAGGTTTAGTTTTCAAATTACATTTCCACTAGTAAAAATACAATTTCAACATGTAAAAATATGTATTGTAACATGTCAAAATTGTATTATAGATATCGTCATGTGACATTTCTTACATGTAGAAATGACATTTTAACTAGTGAAATTTCAGCTTAAAGATATCATTGATTTAATTGTTGATATCTGAAATTCTCTTGTAACTAGTAAGAATAACAATTTCAGATATCACATGTTGAAATGGTATTGTTACTAGTAAAAATATCATGTTCTATTTCAGATATGGGCTTAGTGGTTAGCACATTCGCCTCTCAGCGCTAGGGATTCCCGGTTCGAATCCCCATCTGGGTGGAGTTTCCATGTTCTCCCCGTGTCTGCGTGGGTTTCCTCCGGGTTCTCCGGTTTCCTCCCACAGTCCAAAAACATGGATCAAGTTAATTGAATTCTCAAAATTGCCCCATTTAGAGTGTGTCTGTGTGAGTGAGTGTGTGCCCAGCGATGGATTGGCGCCCTGTCCTGGGTCTCCCCCCCCCCCCCCCCCCCCCCCCCCCCCCCCCCCCCCCCCCCCCCCCCCCCCCCCCCCCCCCCCCCCCCCCCCCCCCCCCCCCCCCCCCCCCCCCCCCCTGCATGGGGAACCCCACCGCGACCCTAATAGAGGATAAGCGGGAGATAATGAATGAATGAATATTTCAGATATCAACAATTACCAATTCGGATATGTGCTCTCATTTGCATGTTCATTTCGGATATGTGGGCGTGCCGCAAAGCCAATGGACGGCTTTCGCCCTCATTTGCATTTTCATTTCAGATATGTGGGCGGGCCATTAAGCCATTGGTCGGATTTTACAATAATGTTGTTTCAGAATATGAGTGTAACATGGCAGAGCAAGTGGTCACAAAAATCCAGCAGAATTGCTACCAATCTGTCTGTCTGTCTGACTCCTCTGTACACACATATGTGTGTGTGACATATCTTTTTGTCTATCTATATATAGAGGGTTCCAGCCAGCGTGCAGACCCGCCGAGCTCCAGACAGCGTGCAGACCCGCCGGGCTCCAGCCAGCCTGCACACCCGCCGAGCTCCAGCCAGTGTTCACACCCGCCGAGCTCCAGCCAGTGTTCACACCCGCCGAGCTCCAGCCAGCGTGCACACCTGCCGAGCTCCAGGTGGCGTGTACACCCGCCTCGCTCTAGCCTGCGTGCTCACCCTCTTCAGAAGCCTCTCCAGCGCGCTCACTCTCCGAGGCTTCTGCAGCGCACGCCGCCCAGCCCATCCACAAGAGGCATCCGCCACGTCAAACCTGCAGAGGGCATCCACCGGATCACACAGCGAGAGGGCATGCTCCACGCCTCATCCGCAGAGGACACATACCGGACCACGCAGGCAGAGGGCGGCCGTCACGCCTCGCCCGTAGAGGGCGTCCACCGGACCACGCAACGAGAGGGCGTCTACCAGACCCACACAGCGAGAGGGCGTCCTTCACGCCTCGCCCGCAGAGGGCGTCCACCGGACCACGCAGTGAGAGGGCGTCCTTCACGCCTCGCCCGCAGAGGGCATTCCCCCCGCCATGCAGCCATAGGGCGTGTTCCACGCCTCATCCGCAGAGGACATCCATTGGACCACGCAGTTAGAGGGCGGCCATCACGCCTCGCCCGTAGAGGGCGTCCACCGGACCATGCAACGAGAGGGCGTCCACCGGACCCACGCAGCGAGAGGGCATCCGTCACGCCTCGCCCACAGAGGGCGTCTGCCCCGCCACGCAGCCAGAGGGCGTGTTCCACGCCTCGTCCGCAGAAGGCGTCCGCCTCGTCACACAGTTGTTTCAGAGGAGGGACCCCCCATCTCCCCGAGATTTGTTTTTCTTTCTTTTTTTTCTTGGTCGCTTCCCTCTGTTGTGCGACCGTTGGGGCGGCAGTAATGTAAGAAGTGCCTAGGGCACCTGTCCCTCATTAGTTTAGTTAATTTACTCTGTTCGGTGATTGGTCTGTTGAACAAGTTAGGCGTTTGTGTAGGAAGTAACTGCTGTAGCTTTGAATAACCTGTTGTACATCGTAGATCTGCGCGTCGGCACCCCTAGAGTCACGGTAATACCCATATTTTATCCTAATCGTTGTTAAATTGAATAGTCTGTTTGGGCGTTCTTGTTGTTAGATATTAAAACTACTGTCGGTTAGTTAGGATATAACTGTATATAGAACAACTGGTTTCAGTTCTAGTTTCGGTCTACTGGCTATTTGCACCTTGTGTTCAACGTCTGATTGTTCCGGAGGGGGCGTGACCTAGTTTCATCCACGCTATTTAAGAATCGTATATACGCTGACACGACAGCGGAAGTGACAGCCTCTCGTGTTCTGCCTCTGGTGTGAAGACTGCCTCTATTCGTGTAAAGACCTGCGAGTCTACCTGCGCGAGTCCACCGAGCAAGGACAACGACCGGGCAACTAAGGACATCTCTTAGTAGTCAATCCATTTTCTTACCCATTCACACCTTTCTCTTCAGCATGTGTTTTCAGTTCATCCCTGTCATTTCCTCCTCACACAGACGCTCCTTTCCTCAGGAGAAGGCGCACTCTTGCACACCTGCGAACTCTGCAGCAGGTGAATACAAGCGAGCCCTTCACCTTCTCTGCAGGACTATGGAATTGTCAGTCAGCCACCAAGAAATCTGATTTCATTCCTGCTTTTGCGGCTCATGCTGGTCTTCAGGTTTTAGCCCTCAATGAGACGTGGATTCGTCCCGAGAATTCCGCGACACCAGCTGCCCTTTCAACGAATTTCCACTTCTCTCGCTCTCCTCGTATCGGCAAAAGAGGAGGTGGTACAGGTTTGCTTATCACCCACAAATGGAAATTCTCTCCTCTTACACTTTTATCAAACACTGTCTTATTCGAATTCCATGCACTGACAACCACTGAACCGGTTAAATGTCAATTTCTTGTCATCTATCGCCCCCCAGGTCAACTAGATAACTTCGTCGAGGAATTCGATATGTTATTATCATCTCTTCCAGATATGATGGTTGTCCTCTTGTTGTCCTCTGCGATTTCAACATTCACTTAGACCGACCGTACACCACTGAGTTTCTTGATCTCATCTCCAGCCTGGACCTCAATCTACTTCGCACCTCAGCTACCCACCGGGCTGGCAACCAGCTCGACCTCATCATGACGCGCTCATGTCTTTTTTCAGACATACACATCACTCCACTTCATGAATCAGACCACTTCTTCATACAGTTCTCTGTCTCTCTTCCACCTCCTCCCGTGTTCATCAGTAAAACATCTCAGGTACGTCACAATCTTAGCGCTCTCTTTAATACAGTCTGTCATACAATCAGGTCTGTCCAAAATCCACCAGGAAAACACGCAGTTCTCCGTCCAGTCCCTGGCTCATGGAGACGCTTCGGAAGCAACGTACTTCTCCTCGTTCTGCCGAAAGAAAAGACTGGTCTGTCTTCAGGTTTAGAAACATACCAGTCCTCACTTGCCACTTTCTCGAAGGATGTAACTGCTGCTAAATCCTTGTTCTTCCAGTCCAAGGTAACATGCATCTCAGATGCCCGCACCTTATTCAGTACCTTCAACTCACAACTAACTCCTCCCTCTCCCCCTCCTAACACTTCTCTGTCAGCTGATGTCTTTGCAACTCTTTTTACAGAAAAGATTGAGGGCATCAGCAAACTCTTTCATACTCACCATCTCCACAACACTACATCTCACACATCCAGCCATCCAACCCTCTCCTCCTTCTGCCCTGTCACAGAATCTGACATCTGAAAAATTCTTCTTGTTAGTAACCCAACTACTTGCCCCCTTGATTTCCTCCCATCCCACCTTCTTCAATCCATCGCCTCCTCCATCACACCAGCTCTCACACACATCATAAACTCCTCTCTCACGTCTGGGACTTTTCCAGATTGTTTCAAACAGGCCATAGTCAAACCCCTACTCAAAAAACCTACGCTCAACCCAAATTTGGTCGAGAGCTACAGACCTGTTTCTCTTTTACCTTTCCTGTCTAAAACACTTGAACGGGTGGTATCCACACAGGTCTCCAAATTTCTTGATCAGAACAATCTCCTTGATCCCAATCAGTCCGGTTTTAGATGTGGTCACTCCACGGAGACGGCATTGCTCTCTGTGATTGACTCACTTAAATCTGCCAAAGCCAAATCTCAATCCTCGGTCCTCATTTTGTTAGACTTTTCTGCAGCTTTTGATACAGTAAATCATCAGATTCTACTGTCCACTCTAGCTGAATTAGGCTTTTCTGATACGACACTTGAATGGTTTCGATCCTATCTCACAGGAAGGACCTTCAAAGTGTCATGGAATGGGGAGATCTCTAACTCTCACCAAGTACGCACTAGTGTGCCTCAGGGCTCTGTACTTGGTCCTCTCCTCTTCTCACTACACATGACATCAATGAGCACAGTCATCCAGGCGCATGGTTTCTCTTACCACTGCTATGCTGATGACACTCAGCTTTATCTGTCTTTTGCCCCTGACGACACCACCATCTCAAATCGGGTATCTGCCTGCCTTACCGACATATCTGTTTGGATGAAGGCCCGTCATCTCAAATTAAACTTAGAAAAAACAGAGCTTCTCTTTATCCCAGCTAAACCCTCAATCCATCACGCCCCTGACCCTCCAAATTGATGGCTCCACAATCTCCCCAACCGATTCAGTCCGGAACCTTGGTTTCACAATAGACTCCCACCTTAAACTCTCTGATCATGTTATCAAAACTGCCCGTTCCTGTAAATTCCTCCTTTACAACATAAGGACGATCAGACCCTTTTTGACTGAACATGCTACCCAACTGCTTGTTCCTAGTCCTAGTTCTATCCCGGCTTGATTGTTGTAATGCGCTACTTGCCGGTATCCCAGCTTCCACAATCAGACCTCTTCAACTAATTCAAAACTCTGCAGCCCGACTTGTGTTTAACCAGCCCAAGCGAACTCATGTCACTCCATTACTCACTTCCCTCCATTGGCTCCCTGTAGCTGCTCGCATTCTGTACAAGTCACTGACTCTGGCATACAGAACCATTTCTGGATCTTCCACCTCCTACCTTCACTCTATCTTTTCAAAATACACTCCGACTCGTTCACTTCGCTCCAGCAATGATTGTCGCCTGGCGATTCCACCTCACCGAGGAGCTAATTCGCACTCCGTGGCGTTCACCACTGCAAAATGGTGGAATGTTCTTCCCAACTCTGTCCGTAAGGCAGAATCACTAAACAGTTTTAAGAAACTGCTGAAGACGCATCTCTTTAACAAATACCTGTTGTAGAGAGGGGGGGCACTGCAGCATCGAATAACAATCAGGTTTGATGAATTTACAGTATAGTTGGTTTTCTCCATGGCTTCTGACTTGTGGTGTTCTCATTTGTAAGTCGCTTTGGATAAAAGCGTCTGCTAAATGACTAAATGTAAATGTAATGTAAATGTTTTGGTGCACGTGATCGGGTGTTTTAGTATTTAAAAATAAAAATAGCATTATTCAATGAGTGTATAACTGTAATGGAGTATAATAATAATAATAATAATAATATAAAATCAATTAAATCAGTGGGCCAAATTTGCCTCATTTGTATTTTGTTGGTTTTCATTTCTATTTCGGTCGATGGGAGATGACGTCGACCACTGCTAATCGCCTAATTTGCATATTGACATCAGAGTCAGAACACAAATCCATTGATCGGCTTTCTTCTAAGTTTTTATGTTAGTTTCGGATATGTGCCCTCATTCGCATATTAGTTCTTACATGTTAAAATGTAATTTAGGATTTGTGCCCTCATTTGCATATTACTTTTTATATGTCAAAATGTATTTTGGGTATTAAGTTTCCTAAAAATGCAAAACATCTGTAAAGACTAAATATTTTACATATGATTGACAACTAAAAAAGGAAATACTGAGAGTTGGCAGCTACTTCCTTTGCCAATGATAGGACGTATACATTTACATTTACATTTAGTCATTTAGCAGACGCCTTTATCCAAAGCGACTTACAAATGAGAACATTACAAGATAGAAGTTATGCAAAAAAACAAATACACTGAAAATCATCAAACCTGATTGTTATTTGATGCTGCCCCCCCACCTTGTCATTATTAACGTCATTAAAATGGTGATATTCAGCCTTCTTCAAACAATTAGACTCAATTATTGGTTTATTTATTTGGGCCTATAAACCTCCTTGTATTTTGAAGGGGCACTTGCAAAGGCCATCCTCTCTCTGGGGCTGGGCTTACCCATTTTTAAGCATTATTACTGGGCAGCTAATCCAAGGGCTTTTACTTATTGGCAGAGGGGAGATATGGATCAATTATTACCTGAGGTAACTTCACAATGGATAAGATTGGAGGCTCAGTCTCTGATTAAGACTTTACTACCACTTTTACAGTTCTCCAGGACAAATCCCTCTATTAAAATAATTGGTAAAAATTTCATTATCAGAAACTCTCTGAAGATCTTAAATCAAATTAAAAGTTTTTTGTCTTTGCCTTCAGTCTCCAATTACCCCCCACAGCTTAAACCACTCTTTTATGTTGCCTCAAAGATGTTTACATGGATAACAGTTTCGCCTCTTTTACCCAACTTAAGGTAAGAATTAATCTCCTATCTTTTTCACAATCTTTTCGGTATTTGCAGCTTAGGCATTGTGCGCAGAAAAATATACTTGAACTAAAAGAACACACTTTTTTGACCTGCTTCAATCTCCCCCTGACACTAGACATTTGGTGTCTAGATTTGTTTCGGCTTTATCTCCACTGCACAGCACTGATTCTCTGAAGAAGAGATGGGCAAGTGAGTTGGGTGTGCAATGACATGTAAGAGGAGAGCTTAGCCAATATCCATCACTGTTCAAATTATTCCAGATATAGACTTATTTAAAGCGTTCCATAGATTTTATTTTTCCAAAACCAGACTAAACAAAATTTACTCTTCTGTCTCTCCAATGTGTGATAGATGTCATATCGTTGAAGGTTCTTTATTTCACATAATATGGGCCTGTCATAACTTACAGGATTATAGGGTGAATATTTCCTCTGTGCATGTTGTTAATTTAATGTCTGCTCTTTGTTTGTAGTGTTCCTACACCTTTAAATAAACACCTACACCTTTTGCCGCTACCTGTTGTGCCTGGCCCCCTTCAGCATGTTAGGGCGCTTCGGCTTTGCGATACTTATGTGCAGCCGTTCCTTCTGAGGTAAGCAAACGTGACAGAACGACGTACCTGGTAAATTTGAGTCCAGAGCCCAGGTAAAAGTTTTTAAAATTTTCCAGGGGCCGTAAACCCTTGTACTCGTGGCAACTTCCGTCATGTCCGTGAGTACGCCGGTATGTGATGCCCGCCGTGCCGGAGCCGTAAGGACGGTTTATATTCGGCAGCTTGGGAGTGGTACGACTCCGAGGAGGAGTTCATATGAAGGAGTGGATATGAGTCGTATTTGTATGGGCATGTTCTGCCAATACGCACCCACCTAAACTCTGAGGAGTTTTGGACTGACGGTCCAGTCCGGTTTGTTAAACCCCCCCGTTTCGAAACCTGGCCGCAGAGCGCGGAGCCAAGATGCAGTGCATGAGACACGTACGTGAGACACATGCAGCGTCTACGACCAAGCCAGAGGGTGCCACACCCGAGTCACGTGGGTGTTACCGGAGTTACTACTGTTGAGTAAAGATGAGTGTGGCGTGAATGTGCCCGATCCCTTTGTTTGCCCTGTCCAGTCTGTTTACCCCATGTCATACTCCTCTGTGGCTCTGTCTTTGGGTCTGGCCGTGGGGGTGTATCTCTTTTGCATGCAGGATGGCGATCCCGAGGCAGAGGTGGAGGCTATGGAACGGCGTACTGGATGTGCTTAACACCCACATGCCCGTCCAGGGGCCGCACACTGCCCAGCCCGTCCAGAGGTCGCACACTGCACAGCCCGTAATGGGGCCGCACGCCGCCGAGCCCGTCCACAAGGGGCCGCCCGCCTCCAAGCCCGTCCACAAGGGGCCGCCCGCCTCCGAGCCTGTCCACAAGGGGCCACCAGCCGCCGAGCCTGTCCACAAGGGGCCTAGGGCACCTGTTCCTTTGTTTTTGGGTTAGTTAACATGTGTTCACATTCTTCCTTTAAGTTCATTAACCCATTGATCCCATTGGTTTGTTTTGTGCACATGGTCGGGTGTTTTTTGTATTTTTATTCTGTGTTCCCCTTCCTCTGTGCACATCATTAATTTAATATCTGCTTGCATTTTGTTTCTCTTTGTTTGTGGTGTTCCTACACCTTTAAATAAAACCTATTTGCAGCTACCTGTTGTGCCTGGCCCTCTTCAGCGCGTTAGGGCGCTTCAACTTTGCACTACTTATGCGCAGCCGTTCCTTCCGAGGTTAGCATACGTGACAGTCGGAGGCTATTGCTATTCATGCTTATGAGTATGTATTCATGTGCTATAATTATGTATGTGATCTATCGGGTATACGTGTACATAAGACAGCCTATTTCTATTTTGGTGATTGTCTATTAATTGGTTATTCAATTGTCTGGCAATTGTTTTTTATTATTATTCATCATCTAACTTTTATTCACATTACTAGTTAGATATTTCAGTTTTCTATTTTCTTCTATCACATCTCGGTTGTGCCTTGAAAGTGTTCGCATCCCTATTGTGTGTATTGTTCCCTTTAATTTAAATAAAATATTTAAAAAAGGCACCAGGTCCAAATGACTCAGCAGTTGAGCTGATTAGATTTGGTGAAGAGACATGCTTATACTGTAGTCATTTACTTGATGCTATGCTTCCTAAAATAAAATATTACTAATTAAAATATTGCTAATTAAAATGAAGTGTGCTTTGTGTCAGTCATTTCTGTTTGTTTGCATTTGTCATACTCTACAAGCTTACTTAGAACCCTTGCCCTAGTAAAAAATATAAAATGGCCACATTCATTGGATATTCAAGGCAGATTCTATAGCCTACTTTAATGCAAACTAAATAGTCTCTAAATAATAAACTAAATTATAATAGCCGGACATGATCAGGAGTGGCTAATGCCCTCATTGTTTTACTCACCATTTTGATGCCTGTGACAAACACTCTATCATTGTAACATGAAAATTGGTGTAACATATTATTATGTAAAAAAGCAAATAGATCTACAGTTAAAAAGGGGTGCTAATTTTGTAACAATTGATATACATTTACATTTGGTCATTTAGCAGACGCTTTTATCCAAAGCGACTTACAAGATGAACACAGGGTTAATCACAACATCCCTGGAGCAATGAGGGTTAAGGGCCTTGCTCAAGGACCCACATTGGTAATTGCAGTGGACCTGGGATTTGAACCGCCAACCTTCAGATTGATAGCCCAATGCCCTAACCACTGAGCTACCGCGCCCTCATGATATGGTTAATTAAAGAAAAATGTGGACCAAACTGAAACACAATGAAAGCCTTAAAATATATTAATTGAACTAAAAAACCTGTTAAATAAATGAATAACATAAACTAAAATAAATCACAAAGGCGGTGGCATGGTGGGTTAGTGGTCCACATCTCAGTGCTGGGGGTTGCCAGGTTTGAATCCCGACTAGGGTCAATTGTCTATGTGCTGTATATGATGTGTGCGTGCGTGTGCCAAGCAATGGCTCCCTCTGCTGGGTGTGAACCGTTATCCCCTGGATGGGCATAAGGACCCCAATGTGATCCTATTCTCTAGTATAGTATAAAGCGGAAGATATAGAGATGAGATAATTACTAAATGTTTGAACAATGTTTGTTACAGACCCAAAAAAATCAGCTAAATAAAATAGGATTTTAACATACAGAAAAAAAATACAGAAAATCCAAACAAAAACAATATTATAAAAAAGGTTACAGTGGGCTAAAAAAAACATATCGTAGGCTGCTAATAACTGACTAATGAAAGTGATTCTCAATGTTTTTTTTACATTAAACCTATTAGTTTCAACTAAATCAACAATAAATTATTTTTCTGTGTTTTTTTCTGTGTTGTGTGTATTAACTGTTCAGTGCTGTGTTTCATTTTGTCTGACTTGAGGCCTGATCTGACAACATTGTTTGGTTTTAAGCACTACTTGAGCTGTTTTGAGTAAAAAAAATAAAAAAAAACATGAATAAAGGCTCGCTTTGTATCCTCAGTGCCAAAAGGTCTTTTACACGTGGTGAAAAGGAATGACATTAAATGTCATGTTTTGCTGTTATGGATTTATTCATAATGTTTTGACGGCCTAAAGTGCAGTAATGGATGTTTATTAGCCAATGAAATTAAGATGACCAGACTAAAGATGATCTGTTTCATGCTTCCTGTAATAAAATTGAATTCGAATAAACTGTAAAAATACTGTGTGTATTTATGTGAATACTGTCCCAACTTTTTAAATTAGTATTGTATAACCACTAAGACAACTGTCAAGACCATTGCAACATAAATTCATTTTAGTGATATTCAGTCATTTTCTGTTACATTTACAATGTAATTTTTTAAAACAACTAAACATGAACAAATGTCTTCATTTCGTTAAGATTATTAATGTGTTTATATTCATACAACACAATTAATTTTAAAAATTGTTTGTTACATTTGGTCATTTAGCAGACGCTTTTATCCAAAGCGACTTAGAAGGTGAGCACAGGATTAATCACAGCATCCCTGGAGCAATGTGGGTTAAGGGTCTTGCTCAAGGACCCACTGGTAAGTTCAGTGGACCTGGGATTTGAACCACCAACCTTTAGCTTGAGAGCCCAATGCCCTTACCTCTGTTACTAGCTATTTTCCTTAAGACTAGCGAGACAAATTAAAGTTGTGCGTTATAAAAATCTGAGGAGCTTAAAGAACGAGGCATATATATGTGTTGTTTGTGAACATTTTAAATTCCCATTTAATTTCTGAGCTAAAAGTAAGAGCGGTTAACTATAACTGCTCCTCCCCACAGAACTTGGTGATTGTCGTTGGTAAGATTTCTCTAAACACAATGTAATTCAGGCGCAAGTCATACCTCACGTTGGACCACCCGTAGCGACTGTTCAGGCGCAAGACTGGTGCTTGTTTCCTCGACAAACTGGCAACTATATTCTCCACTACAAACTCAATTCGTTTTAAAACCTCGAACCTGTCAGTACGAATAATATTGTTACATTTACAAATAAAAGCAAGACGAATAGGTAGCCAATTGACGTGTTACTATTACCTCAGAACATTATCCACGTGTGGAGTTGTAGTTTCGGTATCTGGAAATTGTACGATGTCCGCCTTTTTAAACAGTTTGAGCATCTTTGTTGAAAAGCGATTCACATACGTTCTAAACGATGGAATAGGTATTAATGAACGAAACAGCGAAAAGGATTGCAGATTCCCCGCGATGTCCGATTGGTGAGCTAATCGAAACGAGTCGCATTTGTGAATCGACTCTTTTCTAGTTTTAAAACCAATTAAAAACCCTCTATGGCAGGGGTGCTCAATACGTCGATCGCGATCGACCGATAAGGGTGTCAGGTAGATCGCGATGGAGGTTTGAGAAAAAATGCGTTTATCACGTATCAGCGTTTTTTTTACAGCACAGTATCGGAAGCGCTTATACACACACGCGCACACATTCACACACAATGTGATTCATTCTAAATCTGAATCTCTATCGTTCTGCCCCCTCCCGTCTCTCTCGCTGTTCCAAAAACCGGTATGTGGCCACGCCTCCGTGCCTAATCTACATTAGATAGTTTCTGCTTGTGTTTTTACACTTTATTTGACTGACAAGATGAGTGAAGGACGAGTGAAGCTCAACAAAAAATTAAAAGGTTCCACTTTCATTTAGAGTGGGAGGATGAATATTTTTTTACAATGTCAAAATCAAAATGCATTTGCTTTTATTAATGTTCATGTTCTGTTTGGGGGCAGCACAGTGGCTTAGTGGTTAGTGTGTTCTCCTCTCAGCGCTGGGGATTCTTGGTTCAAAATCCCAATCTGCGTGGAGTTTCCATGTTCTCCCTGTGTCCGCGTGGCTTTCCTCCGGGTTCTCTGGTTTCTTCCAACAGTCCAAAACATGGATCAAGGTCAATTGAATTCTCCAAATTGCCCCATATAGAGTGTGTTTGTGTGTGTGAGTGTGCCCAGCGATAGATTGCCGTCCTGTTCTGGGTGTATCTGCCCAGTGTCCGAAGTGCTCTACCCTGGATGGGCATGGACATGGGGAACCCCCCCCGTGACCCTAATAGAGGATAAAGCGTAAGATAATGGATGGATGGAATTCTCCAAACAAGAGGTTAATACACAGGTTGGAGATGAACCATGTTGTGATCCGAGTTGCCCAGGGAAGGGAGGGGTGCAGAGTTTTCCAGATTGGAAAGCTGGACCTACTGGGACTGAGCACTTTCTCTCTGTAACTAGGTCCTAGAATTTCTGACTGAGAGATCACAGTCATTCCAGATCGGATGCAACATCTCCAGCATCACTACGTTGAGCAAGGCTGTGTACTTAGTCCACTGCTATTCACTTTTCTGGCATATGATTGTGCAGCAATGCACAGCTCAAATCACAGCATATAAAGAGGAAGTGCAATGGTTACCGGACTGGTGACGACCAAAGAGATGGTTGTTGAATTCAGGAGGACAAAGCATGATCACTCTCCACTAAAAACCGAATGTTCTGCTGTGGAGATCATCAAGAGTACCAATTTCCTTGGAGTTAACCTGGCAGAGAATCTTACCTGGTCCCTTAGTGTCTCTACTTCTGGCTCTCACTCACGTGAAAGGCATTCACACTTTTTCCTGCTACTTCCTTTTTCAGCAATTACTTTCTGCAATTTCCCCCTGGGGATTAATAAAGTTTTATGATTCTAATCTATGTCCCTTATCACTCCTGCTTGGCTTCTCTGTCTTGTCTGTACGGGAACTATCTTAACGCTGCTCTTTAAAAATGAGAAATAAATACTATTGTCACTATCTTCTCAAAGAGAAAACAGGGTTCGGGGGGACCCGTCTGCCCGAACGGAACTGCAGTTGGATATACGATGGACGCATGTGGAAAGTGGCAGACCGTGTGACTAGCGCCTCTGTCTAGGAATGGACATTGACACGGTGGACTCTTATAAGTACCTGGGTGTTCACCTCAACACTAAACTGGACTGGTCACACAACACCACTGCACTTTATAAAAAAGGACAATGCACACTGTATCTGCTGAGGAGACTAAGGTCATTTGGGGTGCGGGGGCCACTCCTCAGGACCTTTTTTTGACACTGTGGTGGCATCAGCCATATTTTAAAAAGTGGTGTGCTCCCAGTAATTACTTCAAACCAAACTAAAAAAAACTGTGTATTGATGGTGCAACACATTTCAATCATCTGTATGTAATACCTGTCTGCTAATCAGATATCATATGTGCAATATTTGTTTCATTTTATTCCTCTATTGTATGACTGTAAATAACTAATAATTTGAATTTTTAATTTTTAATATTTATTTTTTTGTACCTAGTTTTTTTTAAATCACTTTCTGAGGGCTAAATACCTTTTTCACCTTTCTTCAATCTGCATCTATCTGCTTGTATCTGCATGTATCTGCTGCTGACAATGTGAATTTCCCCATTGTGGGGCATCGTCATCGAGCATTTGGGACAGTACACAAACTGCAAAGGATCTAATGAGGGTGGCAACATGGTCATGATGCTGGCACTGGCACCTGGCACTCACCCTTTTGAAGCAATTCACATTAACATACATGGATGTTTAAACATATTCAAACTAACTGTTGGCCAATATTATAAATGAACGTCCTGATCCTGTCTTCCAAATCTCTCTCTCCATGGCATATGATGTCACAGCTTATAAAGGTTCATCAATTAATTTTAATGAACAAAACCTTCAGCTCCGCCTTCCCTTCTCCAGCACCACTGCACTCCTATCAAAATGTGGAATAACAGAATTCCAGCAATATTGCCAATGTGCTATAGACCAATATCAAACCTCCCTTTTGTCTCTAAAATCCTAGAAAAAATTGTGTTTAATCAGCTGAATCGCCATCTTCTAGCTAATAACGTTCATGAAGTTTTTCAGTCAGGTTTTAGTTCTCATCATAGCACTGAGACAGCCTTAATTAAAGTCGTTAAT
>JAFMOD010001767.1:471545-502851 GCA_019802435.1 Corydoras maculifer
CCCCTGTAGACAAAGATGTAGATCTCAGGCTTGGCTGTGCTAGGGGGTAATCTGTGATCAGTGTATGCTGGCGTTTCACAGCTTCACCCACCTCATCATTAATGGGGGGGGGGGGGTGGCACTGAAATGATGCTGTTCCGGGGCACCATCTCATCTATGTAGAGCCTGCAGTATCTGCCTCTTTTAGTTATGCTGCTCTAGTCAGTGATGCTGGAGTCACATGCTGCACTGTGTCAATAAATTACTTATTTATTAAATGCCGTGCCTTATTAGCTCTAACTGCCTTCCTTGTCTGTTTCTTTTGAGGTGTGACCGGCTTCCTGGAGATCTTCATCCATGGCTCTGCCGACAAACACTGATGGAACCTGAATATTAATTGGACTGGCGGTCCTGCAGGACGCCCCCTTAATGGACTCACTCTAGTTTTTAGTTTTTACATTTGTTAAATGTCTCTACATGGCTGTCCTACATTGTTGTTGCTGCCTGGCCGCTCAAGGAGGATGAGTCCCCCACTGAGTCTTGGTCCTCCCAAGGTTTCTTCCTTGAATAACAACATAAAAGGGAGGTTTTTTTTGCCACTGTCGCTTCGGCTTGCTCTTTGGGGGTTTAAAGGCTTTTCATTCTGTAAAGCTGCTTTGTGACAATGTACTGTTGTAAAAAGCGCTATATAAATAAATAACTTGAACTTGCTTTGGAAGGGAAAATTCTGAATCTATAATAACACCTAGATTATTTACAAATCAGCTGGGTTTAATTAGAGTCATCAAAGTTTAATACACTTTTAGAGACTTTGTTTATTTTGTCCTTGTATATAAAGTACCTTAGTTTTATTAGAATTTATCAGCAGGAAATTATTTGACATCCACTCTTTGATTTTTTCACTGCAGCCCTTTTAAAGCTTACTGAGTAAATAAACATCATTAGGTTTAGCGAAATCTATAACTGTGTTAGGAGTGCCAGGCCACTCCTCACATTTCTTTCAGTTCGGGTCAGTTTCAGTTAATTGGCTAATTATCCCTATTTTGTCTTTCTTATTCAGTTAATTTACTGTGTTTTCCCAATTTGTTCCGGTCTGATCATTTCTCTTTTGATTTACATATTTCCTGTTCCTTCACTTCCCAGACCAGCATTTACTCTCAATACGTGTTGTCAGCCTTCAAAGCAAGTCTGTAAGTACCCATGTGTTCTCTACATGCTAAAAAGTCAACATAAAGACCTGTTTTTTTTCAAAGTTGCTCCAGGCATCTACCAGTGTTTTTTATAGCTTGGAGTTCAGTGGTAAACAATGGGCAAGAGCAATTTGGTCTAATATATCTGAATCTGTATGGTTATAAACAGACAGCATCTCATCAGGAGAGGACAGCTTAGTAATTGATGAAATGGAAGAGGACTAAAGATTAAAAATTAATGAAAAATTGAGGAATGATTAGATTTAGTCATTTAGCAGACCCTTTTATCCAAAGCGACTTACAAATGAGAACAATACAAGTCAGAAGTTATGGAGAAATTCACATAAATGATGTCTGGTGTTATGAAATGATTTCACATGATGATGTTAAACTGTACTTTTTATAGTTGTTTCAATGAGCTTGTGATCAGAGACATTAATGAAACAGCAGGTTACAACTAAAACAGATATGCTAGAGGAACAGACTAAGTCCAGTGTATGAGCACGAATATGGGTCGGAACGTGAACATGCTATGCCAGATTCAGCAAGGCCTCGACCTCAGATGTTAATGAGCAGCTTGTATTATCATTAATGTTGAATCCCTCAAGCAAAACCAGGGTTGGATATAAAGAACTGGCCAGGTTGAGTAGCTCACTGAGCTAGGAAAAGAAATTAGTGGATGCCTTAGGTGAACAATAGATCATAACAGGAGTAGAACTGATCAACTTAAAAGGCATAAATTCAAATGACCTCATAAAATTTACAAAGAAAAACATTAAATATACCATATTTAATATATCAAATATATCATAAACAGTGACAAGACAACATCTTTACCATGAGGTCATGGATTAGCCAAATATCTAAAAATCACTAGATGTCAAAATAATGAATCTGGAGCATTTATCAAAAAACTCAGCAGATTTGTTTGCCTGTTTTAAAATACTTTTAGAATTGCTGTATACAGAAGATAAGATTAAACTTCAGCCTTTCTCAGTACCTTTCTCCCTACAGTAAAAGCACTGCATTTTTTGGCAGTTATTAGAGAAAATTTAACTCAAATGTGCACAGTTTTACGCAAGCTGGCCAGCGCGCCTTGCTTTCTCCTTAAGTGGGTGACATTGGTCAATGTACCAGTGCAGCCAGTATATACTGTAAATATACTGGGTTTACTCATTATACTTTTTAAATTACTGTATCCAAAATGTGCCCTTTTCTAATTATATATATATTTGATGTAAACTTTTTCAATTTCTTAATTACTGTTTGCTGCTGTAACAAAGTGAATTTTCTCATGGTGGGACAATAAAGTTTTATCTTATCTTAATCTTTATCTTAACTAATGATTATTTTGATAATCGATTAATCGGCCAATTATTTTTTCGATTAATCGATGAATCGGATAAATAAACATTTTTTTCCATGTCTTTGCATTTAATCATTTAGCAGACACTTTTATCCAAAGTGACTTACAAATGAGAACATTACAAGTCAGTAGTTATGAAGAAAACTAGCTGTACACTGTAGAATTATTAAGCAGGTCAATAAATGTCTGATTTTATTTACAGTATGAGTTTAAGACATCCAAGTAGCCCAAAGAACAATTAAACATAAATCTCTCTCACACACACAATATGTAGCATAGTGTGAAAAAATATACTAAATTAAACAATTTGAGTCACTATAATATGTTACCTACTTCCCCTTTAAATGCAACTAATTCAATCTCACTCCTGTAGTGTGCAGTGTCTTCACTCATATATCAAATAATTAAAACATGAAGCTTGATCATTAATTAGCACCATTGTGTTCCAGTCGTGTGTATTTATAAAAGCACATTTAAACACTTATTAAGCTGTTGGGGGGGGGGGGGTCAGTAAAATTACTCTATATTATAGTATTATATATAATATGTTTAAGTGTTTAAAGGAAATGTTGACTTAAACGTACTATAATAATATGTTTAATCAATGAAAAGCAGAATGAAAGAAATGTAACAGAAGTGTAACATCTAAACATCCCTCAATTAACAACAAAAGTCAATTCCAATTAACACATGATACTCAGCTGCCCTCAGTAATGAACCAAATATTGTCTGTTTTGTAGCCTATCGGAAAAAAATGTATTAACAAATGAACTAAAACTATCAGCTATTGAAAATTTTCTTTTAACAAATTAGCCAATTAACAAAAAAAAATCCTCATGTGAAATGTCAATTGGACCCCGGGACATATGTTCCTGCTTTGCACACTGTGCACAAGGCTTCCCATTTGTCTTGTTCCAGTCTGAAAGCGTTTTTGGCATGTTACTTGCAGACTGACAAGCAGCGCCGTGCGCAGTACCCCAGTGCCGGGACATTTAATGATCCAATGAAGGTCATTTAAAAACCAGGACATTTCCTCACAAAAAAAAAACCCGGGATACGACGTGAAATACGGACATGTCCCGGAAAATACGGACATATTCATATAACGGACGTTAAGACACGTTCTCGATCATTGTTACTATCCAGTTAACAACCAAAATCAGCATGAAGCTGTTCTCATTGAAGCTCTGCTAGTCTCATAGTGTTGCGTTGCACCGTTATGTTGATTCACTTCAGAACTAAAGAACCTCGGGATGTTGTAGTGATTTATCTGCTGTTCCTTATCAGTGTTTAGTTTTACGTGGTGGATCATCACCGTGGTGCTCCGTGCAGGTCAATTCATTTTCGCAGAGTTTGGCCTGTTGCACGTTCTTTGTGTGCAGCGTGAAGCTCCCAGTTTTGATTTAAACGGAAGCTTTTTCTGCGTTGTCTGTGTCTCATTTGTGCGATTTATCAACTTGTTTTGCAGACTCTGCCTCGTTCTGTTCAACCCGCTATTTTTTGTCCAGCGTTATTGAAGCGCTGCAGGTGACGTAAGCGGTTACGACATTGCGAGTAACGCGGAAATAGTGCGACCCAACGAATCGATAATGGAAATTCATTATCTACACTTTGGATAATCGATTTGTATCTAATTTATCAATTCATTGTTGCAGCCCTAGTGCTCACACAACTTCAAACTCCCGGCCAGACAAAGCTGGTAGCAAATTTGGAGCTGTCTTTAGGTCTCTTTTTGCATCCCCCGAAAAGCAGACGATACATAGGCTGTTCCGCCAGGTCTGGTGTGCAGGTCGACTGTTTAAGGGTGTCTAATTGGACAATGTGTTCTGATAATATTGTTTTGCTCTCTTGGCTTACTCAAGAGGTGGACTAACTTTGAATATTTGTGCACATTTAAAAAGTTTTCTAAAAGCTGTGGATGAATATTTTGAGGTTAAATATAACAAAGCTGATATTTTTTTTCTAGACAAACATGTCTAATGGATTCAGATGCTCAAAAAAGCAGTAAATTAAGATATTTCAGTCTAAGAGAACCTACTGAAGATTCAAATGTACCACATTTCACTTTTATTGTGTGAATTAAAAAAAAAAAAACATTTTAATTTAGATTCAGAACAACTTTTATCTGTATTTCCTCAATTACAGTTAATCAAATGGAAACTTAGCAATGTAATGTGTCCTACTGAGAATGCATTTACAAAATTTACAAAATCACAATATTTGATTATTAAATAATTAATGTGCATTATGTTTATCAAAGACCAAGAATTTTGGCTTTCACAGACCTGTACGAAACCATCCTATTTTGCACTAATTACCTGTATTAATTGCACCTGTTGATTACCTATATGAAAGACTGCATAAGCCTGGGAATTGCTATTGGATTATAGGCAAGCACCTTGGTAAGAAAACACCAACTGCTTTTTTTTCAAAAAAATAAAAAATAGAAGCACAATATGACTTCTAATCTTTCTCAGAATCATCCTTACCCCACGAGGTGAGATCTTGCATGGCACCCCGCCAGACCGAGGAAGATTGGCAATCAGCCCACAGAACACCACTGGTGGACCTGTTAATGACCTGAAGAGAGCTGGGACAACAGTCTCAAAGATGACTAAATAACTAACTACGCAATCATGGATTGAAATCCTGCAAATTTCTAGGCCTGTTTGAGGTTTTTCAATGACCACCTGGATTTTCCAGAGGATGAGATTGAGTACAAACACAAAAACACATCCCAAATGTGAAGCATTGGGGTGGAAACCTCATAAATTGGGGTGCTTTTCTGCAAAGGATGACTGCACCATATTGAAAAGATGATGAAAGGGGTCATGTATCGTGAGATTTTGGCCAACAACCCACTTACCTCAGTGAGAGCATTGAAAAAATGTGTTGTGGCTGGGTTTTCCAGCATGACAATGACACAGCCTAGTTTCCCTAAACTAGGAAGGGAAACTAAGAAGAGGACCATTAGAAGCATTTTACGGTTATGGAGTGGCATAGGCAGGCTATGGTCCTGAACCCAGATACAAATCTTTGGATTTTAGGAGCTGAACCTCAATTTTGCCCAGTGACGGTCCTGAAACCTGAAAGATCTGGAGAGGAGCTGTATGGCGGAACTGGCAAAAACACTGCTGCAGTGTGTGCAAACTACAGGAAATTATTCTGAAATTGCAAGCATCAGTTTCTGTCTTCTATTTTATCAAATACTTAGCTAATGCAATAAACTGCTAATATATATATATTTTTTTTTACAAATCATTGGATTTTATGGATCTTTGTTTTACATTTTGTCTCTCAAATTGGTGAAATTAAATCAGCAGTATATAAAAAATTTCCTCACCATGTACCAAATGAATTACAGTCGTACAATAAGTGGTGTTGACTTTTTCTTATTTGTGACAGTGCTAAAGAAATTAAAAGAGTAATTAAACTATACAATCCTTAAGATTAGCCCTGGACAAATCTGGTCTTTGGGAAGGGTTGAACTTAAACTAGTAGGGGATTATCAAGTACTGCAACTCCAGCGGCAACACCACCATCTTCGTGTTCGGTACTCTTGGTCCTAAGCAGATGTCCCACACATTCATTCATCAGCATCTCTGTTCCTTTTCTGTAAAGCGAGCATAGTGTAAAATTTTTCCTTGCTCAGTCTGGTCAAATGAACAAAAAAAAACGGATTTATGCTAAAAAATCCTTCATATTGTAGTGCCATGCTACCCATTTGTGTCTATTATATATATATATATATATATATATATATATATATATATATATATATATATATATATATATATATATATATATATTAATTTACACTCTCACTTCACTACTGCAATATAAAATTCTGCATACCTTACATAAACTCCAAAAATGCCTAGTTCACTGAGGCACTTTTTTAACTGTACTGGCTGTCCTGGTTGAAGCAGGTAGTTATATGATGGACGAGGCTGGATTTTATCCATTAGGATGTAGGCAGATCTTTCTGTATTGTTCTTTATGCTTTCCAGCACATGACAGATCTCATCTCCATAAATGTTGTTTCCTATAATAATTATAATTATAATTATTTATTTTTTTTTACCAAGTAAAACATTCAAAGACAATTGTATCTTTTTGCTGGTGTTAACATGGAGGATAACAAGAAATGCTAGCGGTGCAAGGACTGTTTCTGTTTTTTTTCACGGACCCCGTGTAGCCTGTTCTTTTAAAGTTAGAACCTAAATTTTAATTTTAAAGAAGAAAATGAAATAAAAATACTGTGTAAATATGCAAATTATAATAGAATATACACTTATGAATATGTATAATATTGAATATACAATTACAACTAGAAATATAATTTTATATATAGATAGATAGATGGATAGATAGATAGATAGATAGATAGATAGATAGATAGATAGATAGATAGATAGATAGATAGATAGATAGATAATTATAAAATTTTCTTTTATAGCAGCATATGAAATGTAAGATGTAGCAGAAACTATGTAAATGAGTATACACAGGACATGTAATATGAGGTAGGTGATGAGGTATTTTGGTGGAGAATGATAACACGACCAGTTTGAAAAGTGTTGTGTGACCGGCCGTATTGTTTTTTAATATTCTACACAGCATTTTATTTGTACGGCCGACCTTAATACTTTTTTCCCCTGCTTACTGCCTGGGATAACTGTCATGTTGCATAATCCTAAAGCTGTATAGATGGCCTTATATTTAACTGTAGAATACTTTGATATACAGGGAAGTTGACTAATTGATTGCAAGGTGTTCTGTTCTGTGACATCAAAGCAAACTCATCAACCCTTCACCTCAGTGTTTGGCAGTTAGTTTGTTTGGCAGTTAGTTTGAGGTGTTTGTGTTAACGTGCAGGGTTTTTTTTTTTTGTCAAACATGGTGATGTGTATTAATGGGCAAAAAAACTCTGATTTGGTGCCATTTGTCCAAAGGTAAATGTTGCCAGAGTTCCAGGTTTAAAAGATGCATAAGGTATAAAAGATAAAAAGGCCTCCAAGATGTCATTCAAGAAAATCAGTATGTTCTTGAGTTGAGAGCAAAAATTGACACACTAGGAACACTGGAGCTAAGCTGTACAATTAAGACTTTTTTGTACAATTAAGCTCGTTTTACTATCCATGTCAAGACCTAAATTACTTGGAAATTAGCAAATACTGGTGGCATTGGTGATATTATTTCAGGTGAATTAGGAGCTTGGACCATCTGTAAATAAAAACAGCTAAACAGCTAAAAATGTTAAGCCCAGTATAGAGCCCACCTCTCACCGACCCAAGCCAGACATTTTTTTTCACCTCATAGAACAGCATACTAGGACAAGCCCAATAGTTATGGATGGAATAAAGATGACCCCCCGTGTCCCCGTCCCCTAAAAACAAACACACGTCCAACCACACACACACATATATATGCAGCGGCAACTCACCTCCTCCTTCTCGCTGTGGTTTCAGGACAAACTGGTCTGGTTTGGCCAAAGCCATTGCCACAGTGCAATCACCTTCTTCCCCCTAATTATGAGAAATAAAAAAATGAAAATGACTTTCCTCAAAATAAATAACTATTAAAAATCTGTATTTTTTTTCTATTAACCATGTCTAGTGTGTATAATCCAGCAAATGTGGCACGTATCTGAGCCACTGTATCAGGCTCATCAGGAAAAAAGTACTCAAGGACACCCGGACATGCCAGTTGCTGCTGGACCTTCTTGGTTCCAACAAGATGAGTGCTGATGTCTGGACATTTCACGGCACGTGAGCGTTCAATCATCAGGCGAGCCTCCCAGCTCTGTGGTACAGAACATTCAATTTGTATTTTTTAATATACAATCACTAGGCAATTTATTCGGAACACCATTCTAACAGTGAGTCTGACTCTGTATAATAACCCTAACATTTTTTTGTGAGTTGAAGGAAATTTATATAATTCCTGTGAATCTGTTCAGCTGCAAAATTTAGATGGAGAAATATTTATTATAGTTTATTTTATTCTGTCTATATTAAAGTTGCATAACAATTTTGCATAGGCTCTGTATATTCAAAATCGCAATACAAAAATGCTGTACACAAAATCCAAAAATTATTTTCTACACTTACTTCTTCAGATTTATAGTTTTTGGGCATATATCCATTACGAAAATAAACAACTGCAACTTCTTGTCCATTTCTGAAAGAAAAAAAAAATCAGAAGTACTGATTATTAAATAAATCTGCATTTTCAAGAATTTTTATAATTTAAATGTAAAACATAATAAAAGAGTAAAGACTCAAATTAATTTTTTTTAGATTTCACAAGACACAAAGGTATTAATTTAAATTTAAAGCATGATGAAATAGTAAAGAATCAAATTAATATTTTTTGGCTTTTACAAGACACAAAGGTAAAATCTTAAAAACTAAAAATTTAACAATTTAAGAACGGCTGATGAAAATTCATAAAACACCTACATGAACAACCTATTGTCCTTGTCTAGTAATCCACTTTGATATACATCTTCAAACTTCATTCTGATAACACAAATGTTTCTGCAAAACATAATGTTATTATACTTTGATTTGTGTATACACAGACACACACGTTAACCCACATGATCAGTTTCATAGGTCTGTAATGAACAAACAGTTGCTATACTCCTAGATACACTGCAGTTAACCAAGACTTTGACTTAAAATGGTGCAAGTAGGAAGCTTTTTACCCAAAATCCAGATTTAAGATAATAAAATGTTAATAGTGAATTAAAACCAAAAAAAAGTAATTTGTAGGAATGTTTTATTGTTAGATGGAATTATTGCCATGCTGTGCCATGATATAGCCATAATACAACACACGTGGAGAAATGAGGGTTAACAGACCAGAGACACAAGATAATACATAGTATTATAAAGCAACAAGGCACAAGAGCTCATGCATTATTGTGAATAAAATCACGGAAAAGAGGTGTTATTAAGCAAAACGCGAAGTGTAAAAGGTATTTGGTTTCTCAAACAATCAAAAACTGCCATCAATAGAACATAGTTTTGGGAATTGATTAAATATGCCCAGAACAGCACATCAGGGAGGTGTCCAGGAAACATCCAGACCAGATGCCCGAACCACCTCAGCTGGCTCCTCTTGACGTGCAGGAACAGCAGCTGTACTCTAAGTAACTCCCAAATGACTAAACTAGGGCTGCAAAAACGAATCGATAAAAATCGATTATGAAAAGTGACGATAACGAATTTCGATAAAGAACGTGGAACATGCGAGCTCTGCGAAAATGAATTGATCTGCAAGGAGCATCACAGTGATGATCCACCACCTGAAACTCAACATGTTGGAGTCACTGATGAGGATGAAGCTCACCAGCAGAGTAAAATCACTACAACATCCCGAGTTCCTTTAGTTTTGAAGTGAATTAACATAACGGTGCAACATAATTCTATGAGACCAGCAGAGCACGCTTCATGCTGTTCTTGGTTGGTAACTGGATAATAACAGTGATAGAGAATGTGTGTTACTTTATATTTTCATTTAATTATCTTAAGCAGTGTTTCAATACATACAACTTGTACACAATGGTAATTAATGATCAAGATTCACATTTTAATTTTTTGACAAAATATGCCCTCTATGGGAGTGAGGTAGTATGAGTTGCATTTAGAGGGGAATTTAGAGGGGAATTCTCTATTAGGGTCGGGGGGGGGGTTCCCCATGCCAATCCGGGGGAGAACACTTCGGGCACTGGGCAGATACACCCAGGCCAATCTATCACTGGACACACTCACACACTCTATATGCGGCAATTTGGAGAATTCAATTGGCCTTGATCCATGTTTTTGGACTGTGGGAGGAAACCGGTGAACCCGGAGAAAACCCACATGGACACGGGGAGAACATGGAAACTCCATCCAAATTGGGATTCGAACTGAGAATCCCTAGCGCTGAGAGGAGAACACACTAACCACTAAGCCACTGTGCCGCTCCCAAACAGAACATGAACATTAATAAAAGCAAATGCATTTTGAGTTTGACATTGTAAAAAAATATTCATCCTCCCACTCGAAATGAAAGTGGAACTTTTGAGTTCTTTTTGAGCTTCACTCGTCCTTCACTCATTTTTAGTCAAATAAAGTGTAAAAACACAAACAGAAACTATCTAATGTAATGTAATGTAATATAATGTAATGCAATACTTATGTCGATGATTCTGGATGCAGTGCTTCAGATTTAGGCACGGAGGCGTGGCCACATACCGGGTTTGGGAACAGGGAAAGACTGAACCGAGAGCAAACTGCTCGTGGTTCAGAATGAATCACATTGTGTGTGAATGTGTGCGCATGTGTGTATAAGCGCTTCCGATACTGTGCTGTAAAAAAAGCGCTGATACGTGATAAGCGCTTTTTTTTCTTCAAACCTCCATTGCGATCTACCTGACACCCTTTTGCAATCGACGTATTACAGCGACTCAAATTTGTGTAATTTAGTATTTTTTTACACTATGCTACATATTGTATCAGTGTGTGTGAGATTTGTGTTTAATTGTTCTTTTTGCCTTAAACTCATACTGTAAATAAATGCAGACATTTATTGACCTGCTTAATAATTCTACAGTGTTCTTCATAACCACTGACTTGTGATGTTCTCATTTGTAAGTCGCTTTGGATAAAAGCATCTGCTAAATAATTAAATGTAAAGACATGGGAATTTTTTCTATTTATTTATCTGATTCATCGATTAATCGAAAAAATAATCGACTGATTAATCGATTATCAAAATAATCGTTAGTTGCAGCCCTAGACTAAACGCCTTACAATACCTCTCTAAGTATTGTATCAATACCTCACTCTGCAGAGAACTCTTATTTCGACCGATTGTATTCATGACCCTTATTCTGTCGGACATTACCCAGAGCAGTAGATCAGCTGCACTTATCCTTCTGTCAAACTCAGACTCCATCTTTCCCTCACTTGTAAACAAGATCCCGAAATACTTAAATTCCTCCACTTGAGGCAGAAACTCATCTCCAAACCCTTTTCTGACAGAGTACGATGGTTTTGGGGTGCTGATTCTCATTCCAATCATTTTGCCTACTGTGCGTACACACAAAGAAATTTGTCCTCCACATTTAGCCCATACATGCAGTAAAACACACATATAAACACATATTGGTGAAGTGAGCACATGTGCCCCGAGCGGTAAGCAGCCTTGAATATGGTGCCCGGGAAGCAATTGAAGGCACTTGGTGGGACCGGAAATTAAACAAGAGACTTTCAGGACACAAGGCTGGTTCCTTAACCACAAGCCTATGACTGTCCTTGATCATGGTCATTTATCAGTACACCATACTTTCAATGCCTTCTTCAGAGCTTCAAAGCACACATGAACTGGATGGGCAAACTCCCATGCCCCCTCCAGAATCTTTGAGAGGGTATAGAGCTGGCCCAGGGTCTAGTGTTACACAACCAAGCTTTTACTTATAATTGAGTCATTTTAGAATGTATTATTTCACTTGTTTGTGTGCTTTTAAAACACATTTAACCAAATACAGATTGAATACAAATACCAATTAATATTTAAACTAATAAATCAATGCTCGTCATTCTCATTAGCTAACATTACCACCCTTTATCCTAACCTTTCTTACCGGCATACATGATACTATACTTTGCCGCTCACTTTGTCACTCGGCTTTCCTGTTAGAAAATCTGACTGCTCATCTCCCAGCCACTGGGCTGCCCCCTCTAAATAGTGGGCTGGTTTGCATCATCTGGCATTTGGGAAGAAAAGGAAAGTAAAAAAATATCCAATGGCATTGGCCCCTGAGCACGGTTGGCTCACTGGGAAAATGCCCGGTTTGCCAGATTTACAGTCTAGCCCTGATCACTACAGAATTTAAGGTAAACAATTAAAATTTCGCACATGATTAAAATATTTTTAGTTTACATTTAGTAACAAGCGTGTGAACTATGGTTTTTCCCTTTAAAGTGTAAAAAGATTTGTAAGAAAGAGTATGTTGTATAGCTTAGATGTAAAACAAGTGAAATAAATACCCCAACTTATAACAAAAGATGCAGAAATCCTAATGTGGAACTACTGCTTACCTTTCAATCTTAGCACACATAATTTTATGACATAAATGCTTGTGTTTTCTACTTAAACGCTTGAGATATTTATAACTTTTTTTTTAGTAATCTAAGTTATTTCCAACATAACTTCTAGATTCACGTAGGTACAGTACATCAGTAATGCCCTACTGTTTCCAAACACATATTTTTAATGCAGATTTAAAGTCAAATCTACTTGCATTTTTCTCCTATAGAAAAATGGATCCAAATTCTTTCGGAAAACTTAAGTCTTTTGGATGATATTCAAGAGGATTTCAATCAAATGTTTTCAATAAACTTTCTCAAAATGTGACTGTCTTGTAAAGCCTTCCTCTAGCCCAGGGGTGCCCACACTTTTCTGGCCCGAGATCTACTTTTCCATTGGACAGGTCATCGAGATCTACCGGGGTCAATCTCTATTTTTTAGGCTTTTATATTGAAAGCTGTTTACACACATCATGTTATTATTGTCGAATCTGTTAGAATTGCTCTTTTATTAAAGACATTCCAGCAAATGGCACGGAGAAAACCTGACTTTAGTTAAACCCAAACTACCAAACACACAGTATACAGCAGAAATGTACAACGATCACTGTAACCCACATTTCCCCAAACAGAACATCCATCCATCCATTATCATTATCTAGGGTCGTGTGGGGGGGGGTCCCCCATGCCCATCCAGGGGAGAACACTTCGGGCGGTGGGCAGATACACACAGGACAGGGCGCCAATCTATCACTGGGCACACTCACACACACAAACACACTCTATATGGGGCAATTTGGAGAATTCAATTGACCTTGATCCATGTTTTTGGACTGTGGGAAGAAACCAGAGAACCTGGAGGAAACCCACGTGGACACGGGGAGAACATGGAAACTCCACGCAGATTGGGATTCGAACCGGGAATCACTAACGCTGAGAGGAACATGCTAAACCACTAAGCCACAGTGCTGCCCCCAAACAGAACATTAACATTAATAAAAGCAAATGCATTTTGAGTTTGTCAAAAAAAATATTCATCCCCCCACTCTAAATGAAAGTGGAACATTTTAGTTCTTTTTAAGCGTCACTCGTCCTTCACTCGTCTTGTCAGTCAAATAAAGTGTAAAAACACAAACAGGAACTATCTAATGTAGATGAATCTCGAGGCAGTGCTTCGGATTTGGCTCAGAGGCGTGGCCACGTGCCGGTTTTGGGAACAACGAGAGAGACGGGGGGACAGGGGGGCAGACTGATCGCTCGCTTGCAAGAGATCGCGATTTAGAATAAATCACATTGTGTGTGAATGTTTTGTGTGTATAAGCGCTTCAGATACTGTGCTGTAAAAAAAAAAAACGCTGATACGTGATAAACGCTTTTTTTTTTCAAACCTCCATCGCGATCGACCTGACACCCCTGCGACGTATTGAGCACCCCTGCTCTAACCTTTTAAAATAGCCTAATAAACTCATTTCACTGGAAGGCAAAAAATCCAAGTGGCACAGTGGTTAGCTCACCTAATTCACTACTTAATCTAGCATAGTGTACTAGACTTTCTGAATGGATAACATGATCTTCCCGTTTGCTCTCATAATCCAAAGCAAACTCAACCAATTGTGTAAGTTTTTGTGTATGTGTGTGATTCTGTGTATTTGTCTGTGTAAGCAAGAGAGAGAAGTAGTGGTGTCTTACCTTGACCATAGTTGATTCTCCACACATCGATGGTCAAACATATTTCTCTGAACTTCCTCAACTAAAAACATTACTACAGCCCTGTGAAACAAACTTTTAAATCATTAAAGAGCTATACAGACAGATTTTTAATAGAATAAAAATTAGTAAGTAACACAAAAACGATGTCACACAAGTTGTCAAATAAAAAAAAAATGTTGTGAGCATACTTCGTTTACAAATCTTGATTCTGATGTAACGTTTATAAAAATAGGTCTGACAAAGTGAACTGAACTAAAACTAAAATATCAATAAACCAGAAGGGCTGCAATAGAATGAAATGATTTTTAACCAATCACAGAGCTGTCACTCAGGTCATGTCTGTGGTGTTGAAATCAAAGGATGAGGTTGGTGCATCCAAATTTCTTCAGATCAAGAAAGCTATTTACTGTAATTATGGTTCTGGGAAGTACTCAATGAGTTATATGGCAAGTTTAATAGGTGGCATAATGATGCACGGCATAACGTGGATTTATTTTAAATTGTAATTTTTTTTAATAACTACACTTAGTTAGCTTAGTTAACTAGAAAGCTCCTAAAAGTCAACATTAATTCTTTACAATTATAGTGACAAATAATGTCAAAATGTCAGAAAAACACAAACTTAAACCATAAAGTTAGCCAATACACTTTAGACAGGCTGCCAACATGCTTTCCTGAACTCACACCAGCTTATGACAACCACACTTAGCCATACAACACCTCACTTATGACAACCACACAACACTTATCTACCCATGACCAACAAATTAGCTAAAGTTACTCATTATCCTACTACCACATAAACAATTAAACTTGCTGTATAGCATGTTAATTATTTACCAGAACCATAATTAGCCGATTATGGATCTTACGAATTTTATATGCATTTACCTCATTGGGATCTTCAAGGTTATTAATTGTAATAAGGATATGACTACTACTGTTCAGTAACAAAATTTATTGAGAAAGCCACAGATTCAAATTTACTCAGCTAAAGTCTCAATAGTGCAGTCCCATCCATCCATTATGTTCTGCTTCATCTTCTACTAGGGTCGTGGGTGGGTTCCCCCATTCCAATCCAGGGGAGAACGTTTCAGGCGCTGGGCAGATACACCCAGGACAGGGCGCAAATCTATCGCTAGGCACACACTCACTCACAGACACACTTTATACAGGGCAATTTGGAGAATTCAATTGACTTGATCCATGTTTTTGGACTATGGGAGGAAACCGGAGAAGCTGGAGGAAACCCACACAGACACAGGGAGAACATGGAAACTCTATCCACGTTGGGATTCGAACCGGGAATCCCAGTGCTGAGAGTCAAACGTGCTAACCACTAAGCCACTGTGCCGCCATACTGCAATTCCAGTTCAGAGAATTGAACATGGAGCCCAAGCTTTTATACACATAGCCTTTTATTTATGTTGCGTTTGATGGCTCTGAAAGTTGACTTTTCCTGGGAAGCCCAGATGTTCCAGCTCAAGCTTGAGTTTTTTTTGAGATTTGAATTTGAGAAATTTGCATTTTATTAATCTGATTTTTAACATCTGAAACCTGCAAATTGCAACTGCAAGGAAAGGTGGCGCCGATGGCATTGGACATTCAAAGTAATTAATGCACCTAATGCGGATTTGTCTGATAAACATGGCCACCATAACTTATAATATAAAGCTAATAAGAGTTAATTACAATGTAAAACATACATTTCTGAGCCATAAAGCTCCCAAGCTTTTGCCAAACCTTTAGCAAGACCAGCTGAAGGATTGTTATCCAGGATTAACTTGCATTCTTCCATTCGGTTTGCAACCTTGAGAATATGTCTGAGACAAAATGTATATGAAAGAATAATGCAACATAAGATGTTAATTAGTCAAAAAAAAAAAAACAACAACATAGGAGCTCCAAAAGATTAATTTATTTAAAAGAAGCAAAATTATTTTATACTCACCTATGTACATTAGGTGTACGGGAAGTAAGACCTCCAAAACTGGCTGCAATAGTGTTAATTTCAATCTGTTTTAAGGTTGTGCTTCCATCAGCAGCACAGTCAATCATGTAGTCTGAACGATTTAGACCTAGCACAATTGGCTTAGGTGAAAAATATAAATTAAAAAATGTAATGAGATTCTAACATTCTAATAACCTAATATTCCATCTTATCTCATTATGTTCCACTCAGCCTATGACTAGGGTCATGAGGACGTTACCCATGCCAATACATGGGAAAATGTTTTGTTTTAAAAGATAATGTGAAATTTTAAAAAACAATTTTTTTTGGATCCACATGTATAAATTTATACATGTGGATCAAAAATACACTATATAAACAAAAGTTTTAAAACATGCTAGATGGCAAAACCTGAATTTATAAAACTGCATTTAACAATTGTTGGTAACCTAAGAACACAAAAGAAACACCGTGCAAATGTTTGGACACTTCTAAAAGATTTTAGCTAACAGGTCAATTCCACCCAAACCTTAATTAAGATTGTAAGGGACTAGAGCCTGTACAAAAAAACTATACAAAACATAATTCTTTTGTAACTTATGCTTTAATACATTAAATTTAATTATAGATCATAAAATCTAAATAGCTTAAGGAATGTTTTTACTTTGTATTTTCTTATATTTTCTGTAATGACAGCATGAACATTTGGTGCATGGGCAAAAGCTGTGCAAAGTCTACTATGATTTTGCATGATTTCAAGACATAGTATGATGTTATTGAAAGTTCAGCTGGCCCTGTTGACAATTGCACTATAGTATAGGGTTTAGGTCTTGTAAATGTAGTGAAAAATCCATAATAGTCAACACAACAAAGCTTTAATAGTCTTTTGGTTCAACTTTCTGCTTTATAATTAAATTATTTAGTTTAAATACCGTATTTTCTGGACTATAAGGCGCACCTAAAAGCCTAAAATTTTCCCAGAAATCGGACGTGCGCCTTATAATCTGGTGCGCCTTATACGAGTACTGAGTTCCAAAATCTATAAAAGTTTTGTTGTGCGACCGGCTGTTTTTTTTTCCACACGTCCCTGCTGATCTGTGACTCCATGCGCGCTCATCTCACAGACAACGTGAAAAGCCAAATGAAGAAAATTAATTCGGGGCTTGCCGCCAATCCGGGAGGATTAAATAAAGAACTCCAACTGCTGGACATTGGCGTAAACAGGGCGTTTAAAGTTGCAGGCGGCGTGGGAGCGATGGATGATAGAAGGCGAACACACGTTTACTAAAACTCGGAGGCAGCGGCGGGCGAGTTACGCCACCGTCTGAGAATGGATTGTGGATGCCTGGGCTAAGGTTTCTGCTGTAATTGTTGTCCGAGCTTTCGCGAAAGCCGGCATCATTGCTAAACAACCGTCTGGCGACGAGACTGACTCAGACATTGATGAGAGGGAACCCGGAGTGCTCGATAGTGAAATTGCACAGCTTTTTAATTCAGACACAGAAGATGAGGACTTTGATGGATTTGTGGGAGAAGCGTGATTAAAAATAATGTGTGTTTTGTCAAGTAGTAGAATAAACTTCAATTATAAATCACCGTTTTGAATCCTTTACTTTTCTTGTAGGTCGTATGTTTTAGCAAGTGCCTTATAATACGGTGCCATACAGAATAAGTACCGTACAGAAATGCACCTTATACGTGGGTCAAATACAGAAATAGATCCCGTAATTCAGACTGAGCCTTATAATACAGTGCACCTTATGGTCCGGAAAATACGGTAGTTTAAAGCTAAGGAACCCTTTAATTTCAGACATTTGTCCCCACTACAAGTAGATGACTATAAACATATTACCATGTCCTGGGGATCCTGTTGAACTTGCTTGTAAATGCTGAATAGCTTTGCTGTGAAATTATCCACCTTGACAGTGCTGTAGGGATGCATGCAAATTTTAGTTAAATTCATGAGACACGGCATGGCCTTGCATAAGTATTTATATAAGTACATTTAAATTTTTAAAAAGACATATTAAGCTATTTTCTTATAATAAAAATATCAATTTCTCCATACCCCAGGCAAATTTTGAATTGAAGTTACTTGTTATTTAACCATCAAAAAAGAAATGGACACAGGCATCTCACAGATAATAAGATGACGTACAAGCGGCATCATTGAGACCTTTTTTTTTAGATTTTATTTTCATATTATTGTTATATTTCATATTCATACCCTTTGAAAAATATCACTGTCTGTCACAACAATATCACAGTCACGAACAGCTGTTTTAATTAAGTTTACAAGTAAAAAACAGCATCTATCTGCAGTAATTTGTGGACAGTTATGGCTTAGACAAATGAACTCACTTAGGAACTCCAGTTGTGTATTGTGGCTACTGACGAGTCTGGAAAGGGCAACAAGGCCAGAACAGTAAAAGTCAAAGTTAACTTTATTGTTAAAAATGTAATTTATGCAGGACATACAAAGTATTGACATGTGTGTTATGAATGTATATAAATGTTTCAAAAATAAAATTTATTATTGAAAAATAATATGTGGTATTCTATTTAATTGTAAGATGAAATTTTTTTGGCCAAAAATAATATATTCTTCATTTGCCATGAAAAAGGAGAAGCCTTCAACCTTACCATAGAACACCATACCCACCTGTCAAACATGGTATTAACATAATACTTTGAAGGGTGTTTTTTAATCACAGTAATATATCAAAACATCAAGATTTTGAAAAAAAATTTCAACATCTGCATTCCACAGAAAAACTAGGTCATGGGCCCCTTTAACACAATAACAACCAATAATACACAGCAAGGGCGGCACGGTGACTTAGTGGTTAGCAAGTTCGCCTCTCAGCACTAGGGATTCCTGTTCGAATCCCAATGTGGGTGGAGTTTATGTTCTCCCCGTGTCCGCATGGGTTTCCTCTGGGTTCTCCGGTTTCCTCCCACAGTCCAAAAACATGGATCAAGTCAAATGAATTCTCCAAATTGCCCTGAATAGAGTGTGTCTGTGAGTGAGTGTGTGCCCAGCGATAGATTGGCGCCCTGTCCTGCGTGTATCTGCCCAGCACCCGAGACGTTCTCCCCTGGATGGGCATGGGGAACCCCCGTGACCCTAATAGAGGATAAAGCGGAGGATAATGGATGGATGGAATACACAGCAAAAGTGGTAAAGAAATGGATTGCGGACAAATACATTAACGTATTACATTGGCCCAGTTAAGAGTAAATATAGTTAAGAATTTGTATATAAAACTAAAGATCACTGTAAATGGCAAAGAGATTTTCCAAACTGAATGGGTTGGAGCTCATTGCTAAATATAAATGGACAAAATACCAGCAAATACAAGCTGGTCAGGAATTATATAAAGCCTTTGATTATTGTAATAGCCAATAAAGGCTTTTTATTGGCCATTGAGAAGGATATGAGTAATTTTAGACAAGACACTTTTTGCTTAAATGTAAATAAAAGGGAATAAATATTTTCCCCATAATGATCCCTCTTTTACATAGCCATGTTATCTTTTGGCAGATGCCTCAAAAAAATCTTTTTTTTTAATTTAAATTTAAGTCTAAATTTGCCAGTGGTATGTACGTATAATTTCAGGCTTCACTATATATTTGAGAAGCCACAAAAGGAATACACAACAGTACCTGCCTAGGACCTCCTCAAGGAAATGTGAATCCTGACTGACTCTGTCTACCAGCCGGTTAAAATGATATTGGACATTAAGAGCCTGGTAAAATAGTGCTTTTGACACCGATGACGGAAACAGGGTAAATGGTGCATAGTTCACCACCTGAAAAAAAAAAAAGTAACACCAACTTAACACACCCATTTAATCATGATTTGTTTACTCAGTAACAGTACTGAGTATTGATGGAATTTTATAATCCACAGATAAAAAAAAATCAATAATCATGATAGTTTCTGTATTGTAAGTAAAATATCTTTGGATACATATGCACTTCTTATTTAATAATTACTTATTATTAAACTTATTGTCCTCCCTCACGTCTGACCAGACTGAATGTGTTTAAACTACAGTGTAAAAGGTTCCTTTTTAACTACTGACTTGTTTTGATCTCTCATTTGTAAGTCGTTTTGCATAAGGTCGTCTGCTAAATGACTCAATGTAATGGTAACAGTAGCACCTTTGATCTCCCCTTTTATTTTCTCCTGAAAATTTTACTGTACAAATGCATTTCTGCAGATATTTATTTATGACAAAATAATTCAAAAAACACAAATGTAACCTACATGTAAAAGAAGATTTTTTAGTTTAAAGAAATACAGTTAAATGTAAAACTGTAGTAAAAATAGACCTAAACAAATCCAATAAAGTCGAAGTCTGTGAAAAACAAATACTCAGCACTTATTTAAGGTTTTTCAATATCTTAATATTTTTCTGTTATATACAAAGTTACTACTAATATGTAACTGTAAGTACAGTTTGAACAGTACCATTATTTTTTTTTAATTGCTCCTTACAATAGGTTCAATAAAACATTTTTTTATTGTAGTGCCACTTAAATCATTTGTAAGTCACCTAAATAGATTTTGTCAAAAGCAGACATACTAATAAAATGACTCCACCCACCAAATAATATCAAATCTGTTCCCAAAGCCTTAACGAAGTAATGACAATGACAAATGAACCACCAATCCAACATCAAACAGCCCATCAAATAGTTTAAGTTGTTTTATGTACCACTTAAAAACAGAAAAAACAACATTTGATAAATTAATCATGAATGAATGTTTAAGACAGCAAAAAAACAAAACAAAAAAAAACTATGACTTTGATTTAAGATGACTAGTTTATTCCACTAATATGATCCACAAAATGTACTGTGAACCATTGAACAAAATGTAATGTGGACTACTGACCAAATTGCATTTCTGAACTAGAATATGTTATATTAGGTCTAATGTTTGAATGGCATCAAAACGACCAAAATATAAGCCACTGGCTTTTTCATTAATTTTACACTGAATACATTATAACTTCTGTGTGTTTGGCAAGATAAGATTAATTTATATGAATCAAATGTTTTACCTCTGAAGAATTTGGAGTCTCTTTGGTACGCATAATCACCCCATAAAGCAATGCAGTATCTTTTGCAATCACAGCCAACTTATTGATTAACTCATCATTTTTTAAAACTTCCATTGGAATCTCAGGGGGAGCCATTGAACATATATATGCTATAATAAAATGAAAGAAGAGAAGAAAGGTGAGTATAGACAGAATTTTGTTTCCAGTGAGTGATTGAAACTCACTAATACAGTTAGGTTCGCTATGCAAAAGGCATGAGCTCAACTGAACAAATGAAAATACAGGCATTTAGTGTTGAGCATTTACTCAGCAATGTTTAAAAAGACTTAGCTTCTTTGTAACATAAGATTTTTACATAGACATTTATTATTAACATTTAGACAAAATTTAAAAAGACAATACACTGGTTAACTGTTTCTTGGAAGAGAGAAGATTGTAATCATTAAACAAGCTGGGGCCAGCAGTGATTGTTTAAGTAAGCTTGTGTTAACAGTTCACTGATCAAACTGTCAAGCAAAGCTTGTGTAATCGACAATCCTGTAATTGATTTTATATCAGATATTAAAATTTTGAAATTTAAAAAGTGCAGTGCCTAATACTATTACAAACTAATCATATCCTAAATTAGAAGCAACATGATAATCCCAGGACTACGAACACGAACACCACACACATATAATGGGTGCTGAAAAAAAACGATTCTTCAAAGAATCGCGATTAGTAGTCCTGGCGATGGGGTTCCCCATGCCCATCCAGGGGAGAGTGTTTTGGGCACTAGGCAGATACACTCAGTACGGGGCGCCAATCCATCGCTGGGCACACACTCACTCACACAGACACACTCTACATGTAAATGGGGCACGTTCGCCTCTCAGCGCTAGGGACTCGATTCGAATCCCCATCTGGGTGGAGGTTCCAAATGTTCTCCCCGTGTCCGGGTTCCTCCCACAGTCCAAAAACATGGATCAAGTCAATTGAGTTCTCCAAATTGCCCCATATAGAGTGTGTTTGTGTGCGTGTCTGTGTGAGTGAGTGTGTGCCCAGCGTTAGATTGGCGCCCTGTCATGGGTGTATCTGCCCAGCGCCCGAAACATTCTCCCCTGGATGGGCATGGGGAACCCCCCGCGACCCTAATAGAGGATAAAGCGAAATATTTGTTCAACGAGTAGTAAAGGCAAGAAACCGAGCGGTTGTATTTGTAGTCAAAATATTAATAATTTAATATAAATACTTACACGGCCCGAATAAAAAAATAACAATAAATTACTTTTATTAATAATAAATTATTATTTTAATTTAAATTAATTAATTTCCTTACTGTTTAACTGCAGAAGTTTCTTTCCAATGTTTGTTTAAGTTCGCCTGTGTCGATAAAGTATTTTGTAATGGAGAAAACTACGCTGTTTGGAATGCTATGGACTAGTATATTCTAGCATTGCTCACTGAAGAACCTAGAAGGGCGGAACAATTTACGTTTTCAAAATAAGAGTTCTTCGTTAATACATATGGAAGCCCGTTCTCGCAAAAAAAAAAATATATATATATATATATATATTTTGAGACGTTTTTTAAAAATATCTGTGGTGAAAACGTGCTATTATAAAATGATTCTTTATTGGTTCTATATTACGTTATTCAATCGTAGTACAATTTTGACAAAAACATAAAGTAAAATAAAATAAATAAAGATATTTACACATTTTGGTGTTTCAGATGTACCGTAAAATTAAACCATATACAACAAAAACTTATAAATAAATAAATTACCAAATTCTAATTTGAACTCAAATTAGCCTCATCTTGTCAATAACACATTTAAACCCAATTACAACATTCTTTCTACAATAGAGTTCAGACAGTTTAAGAATTTTTCATGAACCTACTATAGTTATTTCCAGTTCACCCTAGAAAAGATCAAAAGGGTTTCAATATGTGCAGGCCTATACATTCATGTAAACTTTGTTCTTCTCTTCTAATGTACTTCTGACGAAGCTAGATAAATGGGTCATTGTTTTGTTGTATTATAAACCAGACAGGAGGGTATTGCATGATGCTTTAAAATCTCTTCAAAACCACTTCAAATACTCTTACATCAACTGAGATGAGGTGCTTTAAAAAGCTGGTCAGGGACTTCATCACTTCCTTTTTACCAGACTCTCTGGATCTGCAACAGTTTGATTACGACCACAACCACATCACAGATGACGCAGTCTCACACCTGATTTACTCTAAACTGTCTCTGGGAGACACTAGGTGGAATAATTATGTCAGAATATAGTTCATAATTTTTCATTCATTCATTCATTATCTCCCGCTTATCCTCTATTAGGGTCGCGGTGGGCCCTTCCAGGGGAGAACGTCTCGGGCGCTGGGCAGATAGACCCAGGACAGGGCGCCAATCCATCGCTGGGCACACACTCACTCACACAGACACACTCTAAACGGGGCAATTTTTGAGAATTCAATTAACTTGATCCATGTTTTTGGACTGTGGGAGGAAACCGGAGAACCCGGAGAAAACCCACGCAGACACGGGGAGAACATGGAAACTCCACCCAGATGGGGATTCGAACCGGGAATCCCTCCCCCCCCCCCCCCCCCCCCCCCCCCCCCCCCCCCCCCCCCCCCCCCCCCCCCCCCCCCCCCCCCCCCCCCCCCCCCCCCCCCCCCCCCCCCCCCCCCCCTTGCCGCCTAGTTCATAATTTAATACAATTATTCCTTCCATACTCACCAGTGGGTGATAGGAACTTCATCCCTCCATAAGTCATTAGATCTTGGTTCTTCCCAAGAATTTGTTCTGAGTCTATTATTGTACTCATTATACACCTAGGACTGTGTGGCCACTAGCTCCACATCAATCAACTAGTTTGCTGATTATTTTGCTGTAGTAGGCCTTATCTCCAATAATGACCTGTGCCGCAGTGGAACGAGTAGACAATTTCTCATATCTTGAAGTTCACATCATGCAGGACCCTACGCATGGTACTGCTATATTAACAACCTGGTAAAGGAGGCTCATCATTGTCTCTTCCATCTCAAACTGTTTACTCTGTTGCCATCAGGAAAGTGTTTTCGCTCCCTGAAGCAAACATAGTCAGAATGAGCTCCTTCCAGATGGTTATAAAAACTGTGAAACAGGTCTAACCTAAATTCTATCCTTCTCACACACTGCACACTTACAGGACTTCCTTTTTGTTACAAGACTTGCCAATTTTAAAGTGCATTAAGTGAGTTGCGATATATTTATGTAAAGATTATAGGATGGTCATGGATTCTGATAAGCATAAATAAGCAGCTATCAAAATATGAGACCTATTATACCTCTTATATTATACCTATTATATCTTTTGAGTGATGATAGTTATTTGGTTTATACTAAGAAGTATAAAAAGTCGCCTGAAAAGGTTTATTTGACTTGTGAAGCAGTTTTCTACAGACAAAATCTGATAGCAGTTGTCAAAATATGTGACTCCTTGTGCCTCAATCCCTCTTTTATCCAGAGTGATGATAGTTATTTTCTTTATACTAAGGAATATATATAAGTAAAATAATTGTAAAAATTTCTTATAGGTTACTGGAAGTGGTTTAATTGACTTGTAAAGCAATTTTCTACAGATTACAGTAGGGTCACATAATCTGATGGCGGCTGTCTGAATATGTGACCCCTTGTACCTAAGACAGTGTTTTGTCTGGAGTGATGATAGTTATTTGGTTTATACTAAGGAATATAGATAAGTGAAATAATTGTGAAAATCCCCTCATTGCGGCACCAATAAAGGTTTAACTTTTTTTTATAGTGTATGTTGATAGTTGTGGGGGTCAGGCACATAGCACTGTAAAGCTAATTTGTAACAATGTACGGTTGTAAAAAGCACTACATAAATAAATTACTTTGTTCATACTAAGAGGTATAGATAAGTTACCTGACATTAATTAATTAACTTGTGAATCATTTTTCTACATATTCAACTAGTGTCACATAATCTGATACTTTTTCCTTAGGTAAAAGTACGGTCACATAATCTGATAGCAGCTATCAAAATATGTGACTCCTTGTACCTCACTTATGCCATTTTTTGTCCAGAGTAATCATAGTTATTTGGTTTAGAATTAGACGGACAAAAAAGTTACCTGAAACAGTTTATTTGACCTCCACCTTATCACCACCTTATCGTGGTGGAGGAGTTTGCATGCTTGAATGATCCTAGGAGCTATGTTGTCTGGGGTAAAAAGCCCCTGGCAGGGTCTCCCAAGGCAAAAGTGACGGGCCAGACAAAGAGTGGTCCAACAAACCCCTATGCAAGACCAGGAACAAGTGTACCCTGCCTGAACTAGGGTTATCGGGGCCCCACCCGGTGAACGAGAGATTGCCAGACGGATCGGCGCGGGGTGAGCAGTGACCCTATACCGGTCTGTTGTGGTGAAGAAGGAGCTTAGCCATAAGGCAAGGTTCTCGATTTACCAGTCGATCTACGTTCCGACCCTCACCTATGGTCACGAGCTTTGGATAATGACCGAAAGAACGAGATCACGAATACAAGCAGCCGAAATAGGTTTTCTCAGCAGGGTGGCTGGGCTCTCCCTTAGAGATTTGGAGTAGACTCGGAGTAGAGCCGCTACTCCTTCACATCGAAAGGAGCCAGTTAAGGTGGTTCGGGCATCTGGTGCCTCTTGGGTGCCTTCCTAGGGAGGTGTTTCAGGCAAGTCCAGCTGGGAGGAGACCCCGGGGAAGACCCAGGACATGCTGGAGGGATTATATCTCTGAGCTGGTGTGGGAAAGCCTCTGGGTTCCCCCAGTTGAGCTGGGGAAGGTGGCTGGGGCGTGGGAGGTCTGTGTCTCCCTACTTCGGTTGCTGCCGTCCCCGCGACACGAACCCCGGACAAGCGGAAGATAATGGATGGATAAATGGAGTTTACTTGACTTGTGATACTGGGTTTAAAAGATCATAATAGGGGCTCATGATATGATAGCAGCTTTTAAAATTTGTCCCCCATTGTATCTAGGTAAATCGTTTGTTTATTAATAAGAGTTATTTAGTTTAAACTAAGACATACAGATTAGTTACCTGAAATTATTTACTTTTGTTGTGATACATTTTTCCTTAGATTACAATACAGTCTAGCGGCACGGTGGCTTAGTGGTTAGCACGTTCGCCTCTCAGCACTAGGGATTCCCGGTTCGAATCCTCATCTGGGTGCTCTGGGTGTTTCCATGTTCTCCCCGTGTCCAAAAACATGGATCAAGTCAATTGAGTTCTCCAAATTGCCCCATATAGAGTGTGTCTGTCTGTGTGTGCCCAGCGATAGATTGGCGCCCTGTCCTGGGTGTATCTGCCCAGCGCCCAAAACGTTCTCTCCTGGATGGGCATGGGGAACCCCACCGCGACCCTAATATAGGATAAGGTCACATATTCTGATAAAAGCTATCAAAATATTTGATCCATGGTACCTCAGTACATCTTTTGTTTGCAGTGATGATAGTTATTTGGTTTATATTAATAGGTATAGGGGGTGGCACGGTGGCTTAGTGGTTGGCACGTTTGCCGTTCAGTGCTGGAGATCCAGGTTCAAATCCCAATCTGAGCGGAGTTGCCATGTTCTCCCAGTGTTTATAAGCATTTTCTCAGGGTTTAAAAACCCCACAGTCTAAAAACATGAATTCAAGGTATATTGGCTCCTCTAAATTGTGCCTATATAGTGTGTGTCTAAGTGAGTGTGTGCCCAGCAGTGTATCTGCTCAGCCCCCAAAATGCTCTCTCCGGATGGAAACCCTGCCTGTCATTACTGACATTAGCAGAGTATTAAATGGAAGATAATGAATGAATGAATAAATGAATAAAATGTACATCTTTTATCCAAATTGATAATGATATTTGATTTAATAGGCGGCACGGTGGCTTAGTGGTTAGCATGTTCGCCTCTCAGCGCTAGGGATTCCCGGTTCGAATCCCCATCTGGGTGGAGTTTCCATGTTCTCCCCGTGTCTGCGTGGGTTTCCTCCGGGTTCTCCGGTTTCCTCCCACAGTCTAAAAACATGGAACAAGTTAATTGAATTCTCAAAAATTGCCCCCTATAGAGTGTGTCTGTGTGAGTGAGTGTGTGCCCAGCGATGGATTGGCGCCCTGTCCTGAGTCTATCTGCCCAGCGCCCGAGACGTTCTCCCCTGGATGGGCATGGGGAACCCCACCGCGACCCTAATAGAGGATAAGCGGGAGATAATGAATGAATGAATGAATGAATATTTGATTTATCAGATCAGTCAGTATTGGAGCTGTATGCCATGATTCACCTTTGTCTTCAAAATAGAGATCCCGACGAGTCGGGTTTGTTGTTTGGCTGGTCACATGTATGTTACAGGAAGCCCCAGCCTTACTAATACATTTGCCAAAGGTTACCTGCCCCCTTAGTCTAACCAAATTGGGTAGCAATTTCACATGCTCACGCCAAAAATGGATATTCTATCTGGTCCCTACAGTTAGTCAAACTACTGTGAATTACTAAATATTGTTTCAAAATATTATAAAAACATTCCCTCCATTGCACCTTTTCTGAAGGCGTGAAATACCTTAATACTTTTGATTATATTAGATTGCTTATCTTATAATGTGGTGTAATCTCTAATCATTCATACATGATCGTTTGAATGATGTCGAGGTTTCTTCATTCCTCTGAAAAGACTATATGTCTTTTAGAGGTTTTTCTGTTCATCCCCGTAGGTCCAGTGCATATCAGTAGATTTCTAAAACAATTAACCAAATTTTCTCTTTGATGTGTATGTTTTTATGAAAATGTGCAGTGTATGTCACAGAGCATAGTTGTTCTTTGGTCTTGTGGGCGGTCCATGCTTCCTGCCATATAGGGTGACCAGAATCCAATTCACCAGATGTGGGACAAAGACTATGTTTGTGTGGGACAATTTTGGACACCAATGCATCAAGGTAGTCTAGTCTAAAATAACTTTTAAAAAAAGAAACATCTCTATTCACATTTTTTTCAAATAAATTAATAAAATATATCATAAAATTTATATATATATAATTTTTATGTGTGTGTGTGTGTGTTAATGTACTTTATTAAAGGGTATGACTTTCCTGTTCTTCTCCAAACAGTATATGTATATATAACTTGTATATCTTAAATGTATATTTTTCTAACATAAGAAAACATAGCTTTTATACTATTTCACAGTGTTTCTCAAATTAAAACTCGTTCGAATCTTTGTTTGGGTTTTAGCAGGAACGCATGCATAGACTGGGAAACCTTCTTTTGAGAAACTCGTTTTTTGAGTCTCGCATTGTCAGTATTGTTTCACATCGTATTCACCTCCGTGTGAAACGGAAAAATGACTCAGACAAACATCACACAAAACCTCATCTGACTCTTGCATTGGTTTCACTCAGGGGTAGATAGTTTCTCAGTCTTTGTTGTAGCCACATTTTTGTTTTTTAGCTGTGCAGGTCGTATTTAGCTCTCTTTCCTCCAGATCTCGTGCTGCATGCTGGTGCTGTTCTGACCTGATTTGCATTGTTTGTGTTGGTGGGCACGCCTTTAACATGCGTCTGTGTTCCCGATTGGTTGACATTCAAACAGCCTGCCTCTCCCCCAATAACAGACAACACAGCAGTCTAATGCCAGATTATAAAACACGCGTTTGTCTGCAGTCACTGCAGTCTGACTGTCAATAACAATGCGGGACAATGTCTTAATTTGCGGGACGCGTGAAAAGCAATGAAATTGCGTGACATCTGGTCACCCTACTGCCACACCATTTCCTATCTATGACCTTTGCTCTGGTCCCGAAACGTATGACTATTTAAACGTGTTTCTGATATAAAATAATTCAATCCTTTTGGCTTGATGATTCAACTTACCTAGTACTACTTCTAGTCACCTTGTTCTTACTATTAAAAGCTACTTGTTATCTCATGAGAACCACCTGTAAGTTTTCTTTTGTAAAAACATTCTATTTTTTTTATCCACCATGATTCTGATGCATGGTTTACAGCATCAACCACCATCAATTTGCAATTTAAATCACTACTGATTTAGCTCGACTGCTGAATAATGTTTTCCAATTTCCAAACATTAATTTAACCTATGTCTTAATTTCAAATTAAAATAAGCTGAAACTGAGAAAGTAATAAATAAAAAAAATCTCTACTTTATGTAAGCCAGATTGCTGCCTGTTGTGGTGATGTGTCCTATGCCATGGAATAAAATCAACATAAAATCCAATTAATTTTAAACTGAGTGTCAGGATCCACTGCATCCAACAGTCATTTTGTTCAATTTTCCTGACTTCATGATTTCTTATTCAAACCAGCCCTGCTCTCTCATACTTGAGAGAGAGCTTCGGCTGCAATTCAAGTCCTTTTGGTTGTTAATGCTTTGTTTTGTTTTGTTTATCAGTATATGGAAGAAATCTCATGTTTCTGGAACCTCCTGCCTGTTTTTGCTGCCAACGCTACTACATTTAATACCTGCTTCTTCAAAAACACAAGAAAATCATGGATAACATGCAAAATGTCATGCATACACACACACCCACTGTTTCACCTCCCTCAGATCCAGACACAGTCATTGCTACACCTGCTTTGGTCTCATCCAATCACCGTTCACCCTCTCCTGATTACTAGGTCCAGGTGCGCTTCATTAGCGGCAAAAACGTGGGAAATGCAAGAAATGAAACAACACAAAATTAAAAAGACAACATGTAAAAAGCATGAAATACACAAAATAAGCGTGTAAAACGTCTAAAAAACACATTAAATGAAACGGAAACCTGTGAAATGTACTGAAAACGTTCAAAATGTATGAAAAACGGACAAAAACGTGGTAAATGCAAAGAAAGCATACTACATGTAAAAAGCATGAAATACACAAAATAAGCATGAAAAACGTCTGAGAAACACACTACCAGCACAAGAAACCTGTAAAATGTACAGAAAATGTGCGAAAATGTGGGAAATGCACAAAAACACAACATTCACAGACAACATGTAAAAAGCATGAAATACACAAAATAAGCATGAAAAACGTCTAAAAAACACAATAAAAGAACAAGAAACCTGTAAAATGTACAGAAAACGTGCAAAATGCATGAAAAACGGACAAAAACGTGGGAAATGCAAAAAAACACAACATGTAAAAAGCATGAAATACACAAAATAAGCGTGGAAAACATCTAAAAAAAACACATTAAATGAACAGGAAACCTGTAAAATGTGCAGAAAACGTGCAAAATGTATAAAAAAATGTATAACCAAACACACTACCATCACTAAAACCTGTTAAATGTACAGAAAATGTGCGAAAACGTGGGAAATGCACAAAAACACAACATGTAAAAAGCATGAAATACACAAAGTAAGTGTGGAAAACGTTTAAAAAACACATTAAATGAGCAGTAAACCTGTAAAATGTACAGAAAACGTGAAAAATGTATGAAAAACAGACAAAAACGTGGGAAATGCAAAAAAAGCACACAACATGTAAAAAGCATGAAATACACAAAATAAATGTGGAAAACGTCTAAAAACACATTAAATGAACAGGAAACCTGTAAAATGTACAGAAAACGTACAAAATGTATGAAAAACGGACAAAAACGAGGGAAATGCAAAAAAACCCCACATGTTAAAAGCATGAAATACACTAAATAAGTGTGGAAAACGTCTAAAAACACATTAAATTAACAGGAAACCTGTAAAATGTACAGAAAACATGCAAAATGTATGAAATACGGACAAAAACGTGGGAAATGCAAAAAAAACCCACAACATGTAAAAAGCATGAAATACACAAAATAAGCATGGAAAACATCTAAAAAACGCATTAAATGAACAGAAAACCTGTAAAATGTACAGAAAACGTGCAAAATGTATAAAAAATGGACAAAAAACGTGGGAAATGCAAAAAATACCAAAACGTGTAAAAAGCATGAAATACACAAA
>JAFMOD010001768.1:4994-20680 GCA_019802435.1 Corydoras maculifer
GGTAAGATGGTGCGGAAGATTGACAGGTGGATTAGGATTTTGATTACATCTGTCAGCAGGGATGCGGTCTTTACCGGCCTGTTGTGCTGAAAGAAGTCATAAGTCAAGGCTCTTGATTTACCAGTCAATCTATGTTCCCTACCCTCACTATGTTCCTACCCTAGCCACTACTTCATCGAAGTCCAACTGGGAGGAGACTCCGGAGAAGACCCAGGACATTCTGGAGGGATGTCTCCCGGCTGGTCTGGGAAGGCCTTGGGGTTCACTCAGTTGAGATAAGGTAAAGATGGCTGTGGAGAGGGAGTTCTGGGCCTCTCTACTTAGGTTGTTGCCCCGTGGGTCCATAAGTTGTCCAGTGCGAAAGACCCTGGTAGCGTCTCCAAGGCAAATTGGTCCTAGCTGACGGGGGTCCAAAATAACCTTGTATTAAAACAACAGGAATTTGGGTACTCTGTCCAGATTAGGGTGACTGAGACCACACCCTGGAGCCAGGCACGGGCAAGGGGTTTATCAGCAAGCATCTGGTGGTCGGGCATTTTCCCACGGGGCCCAAACAGGCCAAGCATGACCTACTGTAAAGATATTGGAAATAAAGTGCTTAACTATCCTGATGTGGAGAACATGCCAAACTTCCAAATGTTGACTCTGGCTAACCAAATGAACAATGTATAAACTGTTAACAATTAAAATTAAGAGCAAATAAACACAAATCTGAAACATGTAAAGATGTTTAAAATTCAAAATATGATGTGGAGAACATGCCAAACTTTCTAAGGCTGACCAAACGAATCAAAAAACTAAAATTAAAGAGGAAAAAAGAAAAAGAAAACAACCTGTGAAAATGTTTGAAATTGAAAAAAAAGATAACTATGCTGATGTGGAGATGCCTAACTTCCTAAAGTATACAGTTAAAGTATACAGAAACTTAGGTCCATAATATTGTCATTTAAGTACTGTTTCTGTAAACTGAACTTTTTAGATGATTGCTGTTCATTTCTAGCATTTTATCTAGGCATTTGTGCATATCAGACATTCATTTAAGTAGTTGTGCTGTACTTCAGAATTTTTTTAGTTAAAGCATTTCAAGATTTCATGCTTGTGTATCCTTACAGAGGCATGTGCCTATGCTCTGGACAGCAGTTCAGAGTACACAGCTTTATTAGAGACACTAGGGGCTTATGATGGCCACAAGTGCACATAGCGCCAGCTCACCCTAGTTGAATGATCGGCTGCATGGACTTGCGGCCATGTGTCTTGGACATTCTGGTGAAGAGGAGCTGAGCTGTCAACTGATCACTACCAGGTATCACTATCACTATCAAATCAGATGGCGTTGAAGATGTCAGTCAGACGCAAATGTACAGTGAGGGTTTGCTAGGAACGAACAGAAGAACCTGTCAGATAGATGATCAACACTCATCTCCATCAGAACTTCAACCACATACTGGTGGTGTACACTGAGTCTGAATAGGTCATGTTCTGTTCCTCTATTGTTGAGGCGGCAGAAAGGAGCTGTGGTGGCACTGTAGTTGGCGCCTGTGATGGGGGGATTCTTCTAACACATTGGTGGTCTGAAGAAGAAGTCATATGGCCTGTGGGAGTCCAAAAGCAGCTGACAGATTCTGACAGGCCAAGAATGATGGCCTGTGCGCAGTGGCAAAACCACTGGAAGGAGTTAAGGGAAGCCTTGGAAAGGGACTCTTGACCGGCTCAAAACTGGCAAACTGTCAACCACATACTGAGGCCGGTGGGGTACACTGAGTCTGAATGGGTCATGTTCTGTTCCTCTATTGTTCCACTAACATGGTATATAGTGGAGGCTCTGTTTACTTCAAATTGGGACGTCATTAGGCCATGGAAGAATTACTTTGTTGACCTTCTCTTCTCCGACTAAATGTGATGTACAAACCTCAGCCTGCCTGCTAAAGTGTCTACAGGGGTACTGGAGAAGGGAATCTGGCTGACAGTCGAACGTCGGATTCAAAAGGAGCAGTGCGGATTTTTTTGAGGTGGCAGATAGGAACCTGGTCATGGAACACTGGACCAGCTCTTTACTCTCTCCGTTTCCTCTAGGGTCCTCGAGGGTTACTGGGTGTTTGCTAAACCAGTCTACATGTGCTTTGTGGATTTGGAGAAGGCATTTAGGAGATTGGCCTCCAACTGCTGGCCTCCTTGATCACCGATTCTATTCGTGATCTATATGAACAATGAATAAGAAATTAACAATTCAAAAAAAGAAAAAGCAAAAACCTTGAAAGTTGTTGGAAATTCAAAAAATGCTGATGTGGAGAACCTGCCAAACTTCTAAATGTTGACTCTGGCTAACCAAATGAACAATGAATAAGAAATTAACAATTAAAATAAAGAACAAATAAACATAAAGCAAAAAATGTAAAGATATTTAAAATTGAGAACATGCCAAAGTTGCAAATTTCCAACTTTTAAATGAATATAAAACTAAAATTAAACAGGAAAAAAGAAAAAGAAATCTACACTTGTCTACAGGGGTACTGGAGAAGAGAATCTGGCTGACAGTCGAACCTCGGATTGAAATGGAGCAGTGCGGATTTTGTTGAGGTGGCAGATAGGAACCTGGTCATGGAACACTGGACCAGCTCTTTACTCTCTCCGGTTCCTCGAGGGTCCTTGAGGGTTACTGGGTGTTTGCTAAACCAGTCTACATGTGCTTTGTGGATTTGGAGAAGGCATTTTAGGAGATTGGCCTTCATGATCACCGATTCTGTTCGTGATCTATATGAACAGAATATCTAGGCATAGCCATGGGATGGAGGATCTGATTTGGTACTGCTGTTAGCAGATGTTGTGGTCTTGTTACTGTCATCAAACTGTGAACTTTTGTTCTTAGGGGATCGGTTTGCAGCCTTGTGGGACCTTCCAAATCTGAAGTACCAAACTGTTTATACATTTTGAAAAAAAAAGCGATCTTTGCTAATGTGGAGAACATGCCAAACTTTCAAACGTGGACAGTGGGTAACCAAAATAATGAACAAGTAAAATAAGAGAGGGGGGAAAAAAAGAAACAACCTGTAAAGGCGGTTGAATTTCAAAAAAGTGCTAACTATGTTGATGTGGAGAACATGCCAAACTTCCCAATGTTGACTCTGGCTAACCAAATGAACAATGAATAAAAAATTAACAATTTAACTAAAGAACAAAAAGAGAAAAAGCAGAAACCTCGAAAGTTGTTGGAAATTCAAAAAATGCCAACTATGCTGATGTGGAGAACATGCCAAACTTCCTAATGTTGACTCTTTCTAACAAAATGAACAATGAATAAACAGTTAACAATTAAAAATAAGAACAAAGAAACAGACAGCTAAAACATGTAAAGATGTTTAAAATTCAAACTATGATGTGGTGAACATGCCAAACTTCCAAAGGTTGACAGTGGCGAACCAAATGAATAAACATCTAAAATTCAGAGAAATTTAAAGAAAAAAACTGCTAACTATGCACTGAAGTCAAAGTCAGAAACGCACAGAATTTAGCATAAAGAGCAGAAAAAAAACTTTTCAGGAGTGGAAATGCCTTAAAAACCTCATGAATACACTGAAATCTCTGAAAATGTGCAAAGCCCAAAGCTCTTTAAGTGAACGTGTATTTCAGCATTACATGCTTTAATTTGCAGCTTAGATCCATAATCTTGCCATTTAAGTATTTTTTCTGTAAACTGAACTTTTTAGCTGATTGCTGTTCATTTCTAGCGTTTTAAAGGCATTTGTGCATATTAGAAAGTCGTTTTAGTAGTTGTGTTGTACTTCTCACGTTTTAGTACTATTTGTGCATTTCAAGCGCTTTCATGCATTTGAAGCCATACAAAGTCACAAACACACAGAACTCAGCAAAAGCGTGGCAAACAGTATGCATAAACGTTTCAGGAGTAGAAATGCCTTACAAACTTCATGAATACACTGAAATCACCAAAAACGTGAAGTTCAAAGCAAAAGTAAGTCAGTGACGGAAAATGTTCCTAAATGCACAATACTCGTTAAATAAACGTGTCAGTGCATTACATGCTTACATTTACAACTTAGATCCATAATCTTGTCATTTATGTATTTTTTCGGTAAACTGAACTTTTTAGTTGATTGCTGTTCATTTCTAGCGTTTTAAAGGCATTTGTGCATATTAGAAATTCGTTTTAGTAGTTGTGCTGTACTTCTCACGTTTTAGTACTATTTGTGCATTTCAAGCGCTTTCATGCATTTGAAGCAATACAAAGTCACAAACGCACAGAACTCAGCAAAAGCGTGGCAAACAGTATGCATAAACGTTTCAGGAGTAGAAATGCCTTAGAAACCTCATAAATACACTGAAATCACCAAGAACGTGAAGTTCAAAGCAAAAGTAAGTCAGTGACTTGAAAATGTTCCTTGATGCACAATACTCGTTAAATGAACGTGTCCGTGCATTACATGCTTACATTTACAACTTAGATCCATAATCTTGTCATTTATGTATTTTTTCAGTAAACTGAACTTTTTAGCTGATTGCTGTTCATTTCTATCGTTTTAAAGGCATTTGTGCATATTAGAAATTCGTTTGAGTATTTGTGCTGTACTTCTCACGTTTTTGTACTATTTGTGCATTTCAAGCGCTTTCATGCATTTGAAGCCATACAAAGTCACAAACGCACAGACACCAGCATAAACGTGGAAAACAGCATAAATAAACGTTTCATGAGTAGAAATACCTTTAAAACCTCATGAATACACTGAAATCATTAAAAACGTGAAGTTTAAAGCAAAAGTAAGTCAGTGACTTGAAAATGTTCCTAAATGCACAATACTCGTTAAATAAACGTGTCCGAGCATTACATGCTTTAGTTTACAACTTAGATCCATAATCTTGTCATTTGGGTATTTTTGCTGTAAACTGAACTTTTTAGCTGATTGCTGTTCATTTCTAGCGTTTTAAAGGCAATTGTGCATATTAGACATTCGTTTCAGTAGTTGTGCTGTACTTCTCACGTTTTTGTACTATTTGTACATTTCAAGCGCTTTTATGCATTTGAAGCCATACAAAGTCACAAACGCAAAGAACTCAGCAAAAGCGTGGCAAACAGTATGCATGAACGTTTCAGGAGTAGAAATGCCTTACAAACCTCATAAATACACTAAAATCACCAAAAACGTGAAGTTCAAAGCAAAAGTGTCAGTGACTTGAAAATGTTCCTTGATGCACAATACTCGTTAAATGAACGTGTCCGTGCATTACATGCTTACATTTACAACTTAGATCCATAATCTTGTCATTTATGTATTTTTGCGGTAAACTGAACTTTTTAGCTGATTGCTGTTCATTTCTAGCGTTTTAAAGGCATTTGTGCCTATTAGAAATTCGTTTAAGTAGTTGTGCTGTACTTCTCACGTTTTAGTACTATTTGTGCATTTCAAGCGCTTTTATGCATTTGAAGCCATACAAATTCACAGACGCACAGAACTTAGCAAAAGCGTGGCCAACAGTATGCATAAACGTTTCAGGAGTAGAAATGCCTTACAAACCTCATAAATACACTGAAATCACCAAGAACGTGAAGTTCAAAGCAAAAGTAAGTCAGTGACCTGAAAATGTTCCTAAATGCACAATACTCGTTAAATGAACGTTTCCGTTCATTACATGCTTTAATTTACAACTTTGATCCATAATCTTGTCCTTTGGGTATTTTTGCTCTGAATTGAACTTTTTAGCTGATTGCTGTTCATTTCTAGCGTTTTAAAGGCATTTGTGCATATTAGAAATTCGTTTGAGTATTTGTGCTGTACTTCTCACGTTTTAGTACTATTTGTGCATTTCAAGCGCTTTCATGCATTTGAAGCCATACAAAGTCACAAACGGACAGAACTCAGCAAAAGCGTGGCAAACAGTATGCATAAACGTTTCTGGAGTAGAAATGCCTAACAAACCTCATAAATACACTGAAATCACCAAAAGCGTGAATTTCAAAGCAAAAGTAAGTCAGTGACTTGAAAATGTTCCTAAATGCACAATACTCGTTAAATGAACGTTTCCGTTCATTACATGCTTTAATTTACAACTTAGATCCATAATCTTGTCATTTGGGTATTTTTGCTCTGAATCGAACTTTTTAGCTGATTGCTGTTCATTTCTAGCGTTTTAAAGGCATTTGTGCATATTAGAAATTCGTTTGAGTATTTGTGCTGTACTTCTCACGTTTTAGTACTATTTGTGCATTTCAAGCGCTTTCATGCATTTGAAGCAGTACAAAGTCACAAACGCACAGAACTCAGTATAAGCGTGGCAAACAGCATAAATAAACGTTTTAGGAGTAGAAATGCCTTACAAACCTCATAAATACACTGAAATCACCAAAAACGTGAAGTTTAAAGCAAAAGTAAGTCAGAGGTTGAAAAGGTTTTTACATGCACAATACTCGTTAAATGAACGTGTCCGTGCACCACATGCTTTAATTTACAACTTAGATCCATAATCTTGTCATTTATGTATTTTTGCTCTAAACTGAACTGTTTAGCTGATTGCTGTTCATTTTAGCGTTTTAAAGGCATTTGTGCATATTAGACATTCGTTTCAGTAGTTGTGCTGTACCTCTCTCGTTTTAGTACTATTTGTGCATTTCAAGTGCTTTCATGCATTTGAAGCCATACAAAGTCACAAACGCACAGACTAAACACTGAAATCGCCAGAAATGTGAAGTTCAAAGCAAAAGTAAGTTAGTGACTTGAAAATGTTCCAAAATGTGCGGTATATTACATGCTATAATTTGCAACTTATTTTCATATTATTGGTATTTAAGTCTTTTTTCTAATTTTTTCCATTCCAAAATGCACAAAGCGTTTTAAATGAACGTATTTGTGTGAATTTGTTTTGTTATATCTGTGCATTTTAAGCTTTCATGCTCCGAAAAGCAGTTCAGAGCACACAGCTTTATTAGAGCTTTATTAGAGACATGAAGCATGTGGTGGTGCCCGAACAGGCCCAGCATGAAAGGATGGTTGAAATTTGTAAAAAAAAAAAAAAAAGTGCTAACTATGCTGATTTTGAGAACATGCCAAACTTCCTAAAGTGTACAGTGGCTAACCAAAAGAATGAACAACTGAAATTAAAGAGGGAAAAAGAAAACAACCTGAAAAGATGTTTGACATTTGAGAAAAATGCTAACTATATTGGTGAAGAACATACCAAACTTCCAAAGGTTGACAGTGGATAAAAAGAATTACTAAAACTTAAGAGGAAAACTGAAAAAAAGAAATCCACACGTAAAGATGTTTGAAATTGAAAAAATTGCTAACTATGCTGATGTGGAGAACATGCCAAACTTCCTAAAGTATACAGTGGCTAATGAAAAGGAGGAGCAAAAAAATTAAAAGAAAAAGTGGATAAAAACCTGGAAACTGGTTATGCATTTAGAAGAAATGCTATCTTTATGATGTGGAGAACATACCAAACTTCCAAAAGTGGGTAGGCAAAAAAAAAAAGAACAAAAAAATTAATGGGGGGGGGGAGAACAGTAAAAGTGTTTAAATTTCAAAAACGTGCTAACTATGCAGATGTGGAGCACATGCCAAACTGTTAAATGTTGACTCTGGAGTCATATGGTTGGCCTGTGCAGAAGCTGACAGCTTCTGACAGGCCAAGCATGATAGTGCGCAGTGGCAAAACCACTGGAAGGAGTTTAGGGAAGCCTTGGAAAGGGACTTTTGACCGGCTCCAAACTGGCAAACTGTCAGATGACTAAGCAATAACATGGTATATAGTGGAGGCTCTGTTTACATAGAATTGGGATGTCATTAGTCCATGGAAGAATTACTTTGTTGACCTTCTCTAGACCTTCACTTCTCCGACTAGATGTGAAGTACAATCCTTAGCCTGCCTGCTAAAGTCTTCACAGGAGTAGTGGAGAAGAAAATCTGGCTGACAGTCGAACCTCGGATTCATAAGGAGCAGTGCGGATTTTGTTGAGGCGGCAGATAGGAACACTGCACCAGCTTTTTACTCTCTCCAGGATCCTCGAGAGTCCTCGAGGGTTACTGGGTGTTTGCTAAACTAGTCCTACATGTGCTTTGTGGATTGGGAGAAGGCATTTAGGAGATTGGCCTCTATCAAAAAGAAAGACGTGGTGTCTTTCCTTGATCACCGATTCTGTTTGCGATATATATGAACAGAATTTATAGGCATAGTCAGGGGATGAAGGATCTGATTAGGTACTGCTGTTAGCAGATGTTGTGGTCTTGTTACTGTCATCAAACTGTGAACTTTTGTTCTTGGGGGATCGGTTTGCAGCCTTGTGGGACCTTCCAAATCTGAAGCCATCTTCATTCAGAAAATGGTGTCAGGGATTCTCTCTGGGTCAGGGATGAGATTTTGCCTCAAGTGAAAGAGTTTACGTCATGTTAATGTGTGATGGTAAGATGGTGCGGAAGATTGACAGGTGGATTAGGATTTTGATTATATCTGTCAGCAGGGATGCGGTCTTTACCGGCCTGTTGTGGTGAAAGAAGTCATAAGTCAAGGCTCTTGATTTACCAGTCAATCTATGTTCCCTACCCTATGTTCCTACCCTAGCCACATCGAAGTCCAACTGGGAGGAGACTCTGGAGAAGACCCAGGACATTCTAGAGGGATGTCTCCCGGCTTGTCTGGGAAGGCCTTGGGGTTCCCTCAGTTGAGATGGTAAAGATGGCTGTGGAGAGGGAGTTCTGGGCCTCTCTACTTAGGTTGTTGCCCCCGTGGGTCCATAAGTTGTCCAGTGCGAAAGATCCTGGTAGCGTGTCCAAGGCAAATTGGTCCTAGCTGATGGGGGTCCAAAATAACCTCATATTAAAACAACAGGAATTTGGGTACTTTGTCCAGATTAGGGTCACTGGGACCACACCCTGGAGCAAGGCACGTGGAAGGGGTTTATCAGCAAGCATCTGGTGGTTGAACATTTTCCCATTGGGCCCAAACAAGCCCAGCATGACCTACTGTAAAGATATTGGAAAAAAAGTGCTAACTGTGGAGAACATGCCAAACTTCCACATATTAACTCTGGCTAACCAAATGAACAATGAATGAGAAATTAACAATTAAAATAAAAAACTAATATTGAAGAGGAAAAAAGAAAAAGAAAATAACCTGTAAAGATGTTAGAAATTTGAAAAAAATGCTAAGTATGCTGATGTGGAGAACATGCCAAAAAAGGAGGAGCAAAAAAATTAAAGGAAAAAAAAAAAGAATAAAAACCTCGAAACTGGTTATACATTTTGAAAAAAATGCGATCTATGCTAATGTGGAGAACATGCCAAATTTCCAAACGTGGACAGTGGGTAACCAAAATAATGAACAACTAAAATAAGAGAGGGGGAAAAAAGAAACAACTTGTGAAGGTGGTTGAATTTCAAAAAAGTGCTAACTATGCTGATGTGGAGAACATGCCAAACTTCCAAATGTTGACTCTGGCTAACAAAATGAACAATGAATAAACAGTTAACAATTAAAATTAAGAACAAAGAAACAGAGAGATAAAACATGTAAAGATGTTTAAAATTCAAAATATGATGTGGAGAACATGCCAAACTTCCAAAGGTTGAAAGTGGCTAACCAAAAGAACCAACAAGTAAAATTAAAGAGGAAAAAAAGAAAAAGTACACACTTGTAAAGATGTTTGAAATTAAAAGAAAATGCTAACTATGCTGATGTGGAGAACATGCCAAACTCCCTAAAGTATACGGTGGCTAATTAAAAGGAGGAGCAAAAAAAGGAAACAAAGGAAAAAAAAGAATAAAAACCTGGAAGTTTTTACATGCCAAACTTTCAAAAGTGGACAGTGGGGAACAATGAATAATGAAGGACAAAAAAAAAAAAAAAAAAAAAAAAAAAAAAAAAAAAAAAAAAAAAAAAAAAAAAAAAAAAAAAAAAAAAAAAAAAAAAAAAAAACCTCGAAAGTTTTTGGAAATTTTAAATTATGCTGATGTGGACATGCCAAACTTCCAAATGTTGACTCGGGTTATCCAAACAATGAATGAGCAATGAATAAACAGTTAAAATTAAGAACAAAGAAACAGACAGCTAAAACATGTAAAGATTTTTAATATTCAAAATATGATGTGGTGAACATGCCAAACTTCCAAAGGTTGACAGTGACGAACCAAAAGAATAAACAACTAAAATTTAAGGAGAAAAAAAAAGAAAAAGAAGGCTAACTATGCACTGAAGTCAAAGTCCGAAACGCACAGAATTCAGGATAAACCTTGGAAACAGCAGAAAAAACTTTTCAGGAGTGGAAATGCCTTACAAACCTCATGAATACACTGAAATCTCTGAAAACGTGCAAAGCCCAAAGCTCTTTAAGTGAACGCTCTTGTGCATTACATGCTTTAATTTCCAACTTAGATCCATAATCTTGTAATTTAAGTATTTTTTCTATAAACTGGACTTTTTAGCTGATTGCTGTTCATTTCTAGCGTTTTAAAGGCATTTGAACACATAAAAGACATTCATTTAAGTAGTGGTGCTCTACATCTAACATTTTAGTACTATTTCTGCATTTATAGCGCTTTCATGCATTTGAAGTCACAAACGCACAGAATTCAGCATAAACGTGGAAAACAGCATAAATAAACGTTACATGAGTAGAAATGCCTTACAAACCTCATAAATACACTGAAATCACCAAAAACGTGAAGTTCAAAGCAGAAGTAAGTCAGTGACTTTAAAATGTTCCTACATGCACAATACTCGTTAAATGAACGTGTCCGTGCATTACATGCTTCAATTTACAACTTAGATCCATAATCTTGTCATTTATGTATTTTGCTGTAAACCATACAAAGTCACAAACGCACAGAACTCAGCAAAAGCGTGGGAAACAGCATGAATAAACGTTTCAGGATTAGAAATGCCTTACAAACCTCATAAATACACCGAAATCACCAAAAACGTGAAGTTCAAAGCAAAAGTAAGTCAGTGAATTGAAAATGTTCCTAAATGCACAATACTAGTTAAATGAACGTGTCCGTGCATTACATGCTTTAATTTATAACTTAGATCCATAATCTTGTCATTTATGTATTTTTGCTGTAAACTGAACTTTTTAGCTGATTGCTGTTTATTTCTAGCGTTTTAAAGGCATTTGTGCATATTAGACATTTGTTTCAGTAGTTGTGCTGTACTTCTCACGTTTTAGTACTATTTGGGCATTTCAAGCGTTTGAACACATACAAAGACACTAGTTCAAAACAAAAGTGTCAGTGACTTGAAAATGTTCCTAAATGCACAATACTCGTTAAATGAACGTGTCCGTGCATTAAATGCTTTAATTTACAAGTTAGATCCATAATCTTGTCATTTATGTATTTTTGCTGTAAACTGAACCTTTTAGCTGATTGCTGTTCATTTCTAGCGTTTTAAAGGCATTTGTGCACATTAGACATTCGTTTTACTTAGTTGTGCTGTACTTCTCACGTTTTAGTACTATTTGTGCATTTCAAGCGCTTTCAAGCATTTGAAGCCATAAAAAGTCACAAACGCACAGAACTCAGCATAAGCGTGGGAAATAGCATGAATAAACGTTTCAGGAGTAGAAATGCCTTACAAACCTCATAAATACACTGAAATCACCAAAAACGGGAAGTTCAAAGCAAAAGTGTCAGTGACTTGAAAATGTTCCTAAATGCACAACACTCGTTAAATGAACGTTTCCGTGCATTACATGCTTTAATTTACAAGTTAGATCCATAATCTTGTCATTTATGTATTTTTGCTGTAAACTGAACTTTTTAGTTGATTGCTGTTCATTTCTAGCGTTTTAAAGGCATTTGTGCATATTAGACATTTCAGTAGTTGTGCCGTACTTCTCACGTTTTAGTACTATTTGTGCATTTCAAGCGCTTTCGTGCATTTGAAGCTTTACAATTTCAGAAACGCACAGAACAAACACTGAAATCGCCAAAAATGTGAAGTTCAAAGCAAAAGTAAGTCAGTGACTTAAAAAAATGTTCCAAAATGTGCGTTAAATTACATGTTTTAATTTGCAACTTAGTTCCATATTATTGTCATTTAAGTCTTTTTTCTAATTTTTTTCTATTCCAAAATGCACAAAGCGCTTTAAATGAACGTATTTGTGTGAATTTGTTTTGTTATATCTGTGCATTTCAAGCTTTCATGCCTACCTATGTGCCTATGCTCCGAAAAGCAGTTCAGAGCACACAGCTTAATTAGAGACATAAAGCATGTGGTGGTCGTGCATTTTCCCTTGGTGCCCAAACAGGCCCAGCAGGAAAGACCTACTGTAAAGATGTTTGAAATTTGTAAAAAAAAAAAAAAAAAAAAAGTGCTAACTATGCTGATGTGGAATACATGCCAAACTTCCAAATGTGGGCAGTGGGTAACCGAAAGAATAAGTAACTAAAATTAAAGAGGGAAAAAAAAAACAACCTGTAAAGATGTTTGACATTTGAAAACAATGCTAACTATGTTGGTGAAGAACATACCAAACTTCCAAAGGTTGACAGTGGATAAAAAGAATTACTAAAATTTAAGAGGAAAAAAAGAAAAAAAGAAATCCACTCGTAAAATTTGAAAAAATTGCTAACTATGCTAATGTGGAGAACATGCCAAACTTCCTAAAGTATACAGTGGCTAATGAAAAGGAGGAGCAAAAAAAATTAAAGGAAAAAAAGAAAAAAAAGAATTAAAAACCTGGAAACTAGTTATGCATTTAGAAGAAATGCTATCTTTATCACGTGGAGAACTTGCCAAACTTCCTAAAGTGGACACTGGGTAAGCAAAAAAAAAAAAAAAAAGAACAAATAAATTAATGGGGGAGTGTAAAGGTGCTTGAATTTTAAAAACGTGCTAACTATGCAGATGTGGAGCCCATGCCAAACTATTAAATGTTGACTCTGTCAACTGTTTATTCATTGTTCATTTGGTTAGCCAATTAAAATTAAGAACAAAGAAAAAGAAAGCAAAAACCTGTTAAGATGTTTAAATTTGGAAAAAAAATGCTAACTAGGTTGGTGTGGAAAACATACCAAACTTCCAAAGGTTGACAGTGACTAAAAAAGAATTACTAAAAAAAAAAAATCCGCACTTGTAAAGCTGTTTGAAATTGAAAGAAAAGGCTAACTATACTGATGTGGAGAACATGTTAAACTTCCTAAAGTATACAGTGGCTAATTAAAAGGAGGAGCAAAAAAAATGAAGGAAAAAAAGAATAAAATCCTTAAAACTGGTTATACATTTAGAAAAAATGCTATATATGCTAATGTGGAGAACATGCCAGACTTCCAAATGTTGACTCTGGCTAACCAAATGAACAATGAATAAACAGTTAACAATTAAAATTAAGAACAAAGAAACAGAAAGCTAAACATGTAAAGATGTTTAAAATTCAAAATATGATGTGGAGAAACTTCCAAAGGTTGACCAAAAGAATTAAACAACTAAAATTAAAGAGGAAAAAAAGAAAAAGAAAACAACCTGTGAAGATGTTTGAAATTGAAAAACTATGCTGATGTGGAGAACATGCCTAACTTCCTAAAGTATACAGTTAAAGTATACAGAAACTTAGGTCCATAATATTGTCATTTAAGTACTGTTTCTGTAAACTAAACTTTTTAGATGATTGCTGTTCATTTCTAGCGTTTTATCTAGGCATTTGTGCATATCAGACATTCGTTTAAGTAGCTGTGCTGTACTTCAGAATTTTTTTTAGTTAAAGCATTTCAAGCTTTCATGCTTGTGTATCCTTACAGAGGCATGTGCCTATGCCAGTGCACCCTAGTTGAATGATCGGCTGCTTGGACTTGCGGCCATGTGTCTTAGACATTCTGGTGAAGAGGAGCTGAGCTGTGAACTGATCACCACCAGGTGGTGAATCAAATCAGATGGCGTTGGAAGATGTCAGTCAGACGCAAATGTACAGTGAGGGTTTGCTAGGAACGAACAGAAGAACCCGTCAGATAGATGATCAAGACTCATCTCCATCAGAACTTCAACCACATACTGGGGCCGGTGGGGTAGACTGAGTCTGAATGGGTCATGTTCTGTTCTTCTATTGTTGAGGCGGCAGATAGGAGCTGTGGTGGCACTTTAGTTGGCGCCTGTCATAGGGGAATTCTTACCTTCTCTCGATTATTGTACACGTCTCTGTTGCGCAATATAAGGAAGTGACATAAGATTAAAAAAACATAAATAAAAGTCATCACTGCTGAGAAGATAAAGAAAATAGAGGAAATAAATATGGATTTTACTCTACTAAGAACATCAGATAGCAGTAACAAGAGAAATCACTGTTATGAAAATTATTATAGATGAGAACATATAACTTAACACCCCCACTTGTTCTCATCTCCTCTAGCTGAGAACATTAACAATATACATTTAACATCCAAAAAGGAAATGTTTGAACCTGATCAGTTTTATTTTTGACACAGCTTTAGTTAGTATGTCGGCAACCATGTCTTCTGTTGGACAGTATTCAATGTGTATTTTTCCATCTCTGACCGCATCACGAATGAAATGGTATTTTACATCAATATGTTTAGATCTTGACCTGCTCACTGGATTTTTGCTCAGTGCAATAGCCACTTGATTGTCTCCATGAATTTTGGTATTAAAGTAAACACCATTATCCATCCCATTTAACAATTTTAAATATACATACTTTCCTGAGTAGTGTTTGCTAGACCAATGTATTCAGCTTCGCAGGTGGATAGTGCCACTGTAGGCTGTTTCTTGGACTTCCATGAAATAACAGGGCCTTGTTTTGTTAAACTAAAACAGTACCCTGTAGTACAACGTCTGTCCTCTATGGAAGATGCCCAATCTGAATCACCGAATGCAATAAGGCTTAAGTCCTCGTCTGTTTTCTTAAAGGACAATTCGTAATCTACTGTACCTTTTAGGTATCTCATGACATGTTTCGCTGCCACTAAATCTTGTGTTTTTGGCTTTGCTAGTGTTTATGAAAGTTTACTAACTATCCAGCTTATGTCTGGTCTTGTACAGGTCATTGCATAGATCAGGCTACCAACAATTTCACGATACACCTTGGGATTTTCAATCTCATTGTTTTCTTCCTCATTTCCTTCACATTCCATTTTTAGATCACTAGGTGTAACTCTAGCCTTACAGTTTGACATTCCAAACCTTTCAAGCATTTTTAGGATGTATTTTTTCTGGTTCATTTTAATTTCTCCCTCTTTCTGTTCAAACTGAATGCCCAAAAAATATAATATCTTTCCTAGGTCCTTCATATTAAATTTGATGGGTAGATGATCTAATTATTGCAGCAAGTAGTGAGCATCTGCTCAACCTTTTCAAAGAAACTATTTCATAGTTTCTTTGAAAAGGATGAGCAGATGCTCACTACTTGCTGCAATAATTAGATCATCTACCCAGATGATCACTATTATTGTCTCATTTTCCAGTTGTTTTCTATAAACACAATGGTCAACCAACTTTCGTTCAAAGTTGTTTTGTTCCAAATAATCATTTACAAGTTTGTACCAATTTCTTCCAGATTGTTTCAAACCATAAAGAGATTTCTGTAATTTCCATACTAATGTATATCCGGTTTCCGACTTCTTCTCAAAACCCTCTGGTTGTTCTAAGTATATTTCCTCTTCAATTGGGGCATGCAGATAGGCAGTTTTTTCATAGTTTTCATAGTTTCATAGTTTCTTTGAAAAGGTTGAGCA
>JAFMOD010000177.1:6156-17849 GCA_019802435.1 Corydoras maculifer
CAGATTAACCCAGGACAGGACACCAATCTATCACTGGACTCACACTCACTCACACACACACTCTATATGGGGCAATTTGGAGAATTGAACTGACCTTGATCCATGTTTTTGGACTGTTGGAGGAAACCGGAGAACCCGGAGGAAACCCACATGGACACAGGGAGAACATGGAATCTCCATCCAGATTGGGATTCGAACTGGGAATCCAGTTCTTGAGTGAGTGTGTGTCCAGTGATAGATTGGCGCACTGTCCTGGGTGTATCTGCCCAGCGCCCGAAACGTTCTCCTCTGGATGGGCATGGGGAACTCTTAAACCAACTGTCTGTGGGGAACCAAAGGGCAAAGGGAACTCAGGAAGCAGCTTGTGTACAGCTTGTATATCCAGACTGAACCACTGCCCCCTGCTGGAGTGGAAAGTTATTTCACTTCATGCTGGCACCAAACCTACATGCTGGTTGGCCATTGGCTGCCCCTGTGAGGTGTGTTTAAGGTGTGTTTACTTTCTCTCTCACATGAGCGACACGAGTCGGCATAACAGTCGTTTAAGTCAGATATAAAAAACAGATTTGCATTAAAAAGGGAGAACACACCAAACTCAGCTTGCCAATTCCTCACAACGATCACACGGTGTGGGATTAAGACACATTGCACAAGAGGTTATAACTCTAAAATATGGTTTGAACATGTGTGTGTGTGTGTGTGTGTGTGTGTGTGTGTCGTAATAAAAGGCCTGTTTGTGAACACAACCCCGAGACTTACTTTGCATGGAAACCACCCCCATCTAAATTAAGCTAGCACTATAAATACACTAGTGCAGAGACACTGGTTCATAAAGGCCTGTGTGTGTGTGTGTGTGTGTGTGTATGTGTGTGTGTGTGTGTGTGTGTGTGTGATAGTGAAGTGTGAGACAGAGTGAACGTCTGGCTGATTGAATAAAGTTCCTTTATTCTCATTTGTTTATTTAGCAGACACTTTAATCCAAAGTGACCTACAAGTATCACAACTCGGTTGGGATCAGTACACAGGGTCGATACAGCGCCCCCTGGAGCAATGAGGGTTAATGGTCTCGCTCATGGATCCACATTGGTAACTTCAGTGGACCTGGGATTTGAACCCACAACCTTTACAAGGATAGACAAGCACTGAGCTACCACATCCCTAAAGTATCCCACATTGATGGTTGGGATCAGAATACAGGGTCGATACAGCGCCCCCTGGAGCAATGAGGGTTAAGTGTCTCGCTCATGGACCCACATTGGTAACTTCAGTATGCCTGGCATTTAAACCCCCAACTTTTACATGGATAGGCCAACACTGATCTACCACACTCATAACGTATCCCAAATTGATGGTTGGGATCAGTACACAGGGTCAATACAGCGCCCCCTGGAGCAATGAGGGTTAAGGGTCTTGCTCATGGACCCACATTGGTAACTTCAGCGGACCTGGGATTTGAACCCCCAACCTTCAGATTGATAATCCAACTGAATACTATTTACTGACCTACCGCACACACTCATGTGAATCCAGTCTCTGTATGTAACTCAGAGTCCAGTCTCTGTAGGACAGTTGGACGGACACTTCAGACTTTCGGGTACTCAGCTGGTGACCACGGCAGAACCCGAGAACAAGACCATAAAAAGAGCTGAGCTGATTGGAGAAAACAGACGAGCTGATTATAAGAGCAGCAGTTCTGATCCAGATCAATCAGGAGCCTCACAGGTTGCCATGGCAATGTCCACCCCGGCCAAATTCACGTGAAGCTCGAGTGTTCCCTTTATTTTCGTTTGGAAGCTCAAAACACTGAAGCAGACGTGTATATGAAGCAGTCAGCACTTTCTGCTTTAGGATTTAAACCCATGTGACGTCCACAGTGACGTGTGTCCATTAAAAACCACACCGGTCATTAAATACTGATTTAAAGACGATGCCTGACCTCAAAATCACAAACCCAAAACAACACAACTTTCAAAAAATCAAGAAAATGTGTAACGCTATTAAACTGACGGCCAAAGTCGGCATTTGGGGCCCCAAGCAAAATGCCCCACAGACTACATACTCATTCATTTATTATCTTCCACTTAATCCGCTTTTAAGGTTGAGTGGGGGAGGGGGTTCCCCATGACCCTAATGGAGGATAAAGCGGAAGATAATGGATGGAGCAGCATGCTTGCTTAGTGGTTGGTATGTTCTCCTCTCAGCGCAGGTTCGAATCCCAATCTGGGTGAAGTTTCCATGTTCTCCCTGTGTCTGCATGGGTTTCCTCTGGGTTCTCGGTTTCCTCCCACAGTCCAAAAACATGGATCAAGGTCAACTGAATGCTCCAAATTGCCCCATATAGAGTGTGTGTGTGAGTAAGTGTGTGTTCACTGGTAGATTGGTGTCCTGTCCTGGGTGTATCTGCCCAGCGCCCGAGACGTTATCCCCTGGATGGGCATAATGAACCCCTCCCCGCGACCCTAATAGAGGATGAAGCGGAAGATAATGGATGGGGCAGCATGGTGGCTTAGTGGTTAGCATGTTCTCCTCTGAGCTCTAGGGATTCCCGGTTTGAATCCCCATCTGGGTGGAGTTTCCATGTTCTCCCCGTGTCCACGTGGGTTTCCTCTTAAAGACCACCTCACTTAGAGCTTCAGCTCATGCTCAGAAGGTTGACCGTTCACCGAATCACATCCTGTGTCGCTGAATCAAATCAAACTGAATGATTCCCAACAAAGCGTAATTGCTTTCAAATGAAATTGCCGACCAGCGAATCCTATCTGGAATGAAATTAAAGCAGCGCCCCGAGGGTTCTAAAGGTTTTAAAGCGGCTATATTTATTCCCACATGGCTTCAGCGTCTAAAAACATTGCTGTGTTTAATAATGAAGCTAATTTCTCGTCACTACTGACATGTACGCAATTAAACCTGGTTTTAATTACAACCATAAATCCTGAGCACATGCCTGGTTTATAACCCATCCATCCATTATCTGCTTTATCCTTTATTAGGGTTGCGGGTGGGTTCCCCATGCCCATCCAGGGGAGAACATTTCAGACGCTGGGCAGATAGACCCAGGACAGGACACCAATCTATCACTGGACACACACTCACTCACAAAGACACACTCTATATGGGGCAATTTGGAGAATTTAATTGACTTGATCCATGTTTTTGGACTGTGGGAGGAAATCGGAGAACCCGGAGGAAGCCCACATGGACATGGGGATAACATGGAAACTCCACCCAGATGGGGATACGAAACTGGAATTCCTAGCGCTGAGAGGAGAACATGCCAGCCACTAAACCACCATGCCGCCCCCGGTTTACAACCCCAAAATGAAAATATTGGGACAGGTTACACCTACAGGAGCTTTAAAAACTGTAATATTATTTTTAGTTGGCCACATAAAGGTTATATTAATATTTGCTTTTTGTATAAGATACTAGAAAAGCACTGGACCGCTTAAAATGTCCGTAATACACTCAGCAGCCATTTTATGAGGTCCACCTCCTCAGTTCTACACTCACTGGGTGTGTTTTCAGTTCCACTGATCATATAGATAGACTATGTAGTTCTACAATTCCATTCTGTAGTCCATTTGTGGTTCTACACACTTTGTTAGTCTGGTTAGTATGTTCTCCAATGGTCAGGACCCCCATATTAGGGTTGTGGATGATTGGGAGTACTGCGCTGATTCTGACATGGTGGTGGTACGAGTGGATCAGACACAGCAGTGCTGCTGGACAGGTGTCTGAGCAACTCATACCATCATCCACCACCCTAATACCTGCTCTGTGGAGGTGCTGATCATCAGAGAACAGAGTAAAGGGGATGGACATAGGAACAGATGGACTACAGAATGGAACTGTAGAACTACAAAGTCCATCTCTATGATAACAAGTACAACTGGACAGTGGCCAAGGGGCGGCGAGTGGTTAGCATGTTCTCTTCTCAGCGCGAGGGATTCCCGGTTCCAATTTCCATGTTCTCCCCGTGTCCGTGTGGGTTTCCTCCGGGTTCTCCGGTTTACTCCCACAGTCCAAAAACATGGATCAAGGTCAATTGAATTATCCAAATTGCCCCATAAAAAGTGTGTCTGTGTGAGTGAGTGTGTGTCCAGTGATAGATTGGCGTCCTGTTCTGGGTCTATCTGCCCAGCGCCCGAAACGTTCTCCCCTGGATGGGCATGGGGAACCCCACCACGGCCCTAATAGAGGATAAAGCGGAAGATAATGGATGGATGGCCTCACAGCATCATGACATGGGGCAAACGCAGGCATCTAAATGACAAGATCTAAACCAAAGTGCACATACCTTCAGCATTAAGATCCCTCAGAACCCAGAATGCACTGCTGTCCACCACCGAGTCCAAATGTGCACTGCGGTGCAGAGACCCACGTCCTATATAGCCTCAAAGTGAGCAGGAAAACAAGTGGCAACACGTGGAACCGAGCTCATTTGCATAATGACAGGCTGCACTACACAAGGTCTTATGTCTTGTGCTTATAGAGTCTGTTGCGTCATTGATGTCAGACCGTTTTATGTAGACTGGAGTTCTGAATGCATCATTCCTCCATTATCTTCTGCTTTTTCCTCTATTAGTGTCGCGGGGGGGTTTCCCATGAAAACGTTTCGGGCGCTGGGCAGATAGACCCAGGACAGGACGCCAATCTATCACTGAACACACACTCTATATGGGGCAATTTGGAGAATTCAATTGACCTTGATCCATGTTTTTGGACTGTGGGAGGAAACCGGAGAACCCGGAGGAAACCCACACGGACACGGGGAGAACATGGAAACTCCACCAGATGGGGATTCGAACCGGGAATCCATAGTGCTGAGAGGAGAACGAGCCAAACACTAAGCCACCGTGCCGCCCTATATATATATATATATCATTCATTATCTCCCGCTTATCCTCTATTAGGGTCACGGTGGGGTTCCCCATGCCCATCCAGGGGAGAACGTCTCGGGCGCTGGGCAGATAGACCCAGGACAGGGCGCCAATCCATCGCTGGGCACACACTCACTCACACAGACACACTCTATATGGGGCAATTTTGAGATTTCAATTAACTTGATCCATGTTTTTGGACTGTGGGAGAAAACCGGAGAACCCGGAGGAAACCCACGCAGACACGGGGAGAACATGGAAACTCCACCCAGATGGGGATTCGAACCGGGAATCCCTAGAGCTGAGAGGAGAACATGCTAAACACTAAGCCACCGTGCCACCAATTATATATATATATATATATATATATATATATATATATATATATATATATATATATACACACACACACACACGTGTGTGTGTGTGTGTGTGTGTGTGTATAACTATCCCATGAATATACCCTAACTGCCCCTCCTGCCTCAGGCACTAAAGACTGAGTATAATCTGTTAAGTTGACTTGTTAGCCTACAGACCGTCAACACAAGCGCAATTACAGCAACGGCTTTCTAAACGATGTCTGCATTGAGAGGAACCAACCTCCACTTTCACTTTATTGCGTATTTTTAGTACTTTTATGGCATTAAGCTAAAACTTTGCACAATTGTTCGTCGTCGATGACAACACACGACTCAAACAAATGACCAATACATTACCTATTTAGTGGTAATTCATTCATTTTGGTTTCCATTCATAAATGGCAAATTAAAAATCATTTACCACGATATATTTACCACGTGGTTTTTAAAAAGAATTTCTTTTTATATTTGGCTCGTTTTATTTCCTCTTTTGTTTATAGAAACACGTCTGGACATCTGTAAAAAACTGAAATTTCCCCCCGGGATTAATAAAGAATTCAGATTCTGAATCTGAACTAAAAAAACCTGCCGCTTCGCTTTGATGGGAACCTTTTAATAGCCTCTGGACATTACAGGTGTCAACGTGTCAGCCGTATATCACTTAAAAACGACAGATGCACTGCTGTTATTTGCATCCTTTTTACAAGACACGGCACGCTGGGAAGACGTGTGAGTGCCGGACCCGACGGCGTGAGGCAGCACCACGAGAGACCGACTGGGATTTCAAATTTATTTTATTGAATGACTATAACGGGTGGCTTAGTGATTAGCATGTTCTCCTCTCAGCGCTGGGGAATCCAGGTTGGAATCTCAATCTGGGTGGAGTTTCCATGTTCTCCCCTTGCCGACGTGGGTTTCCTCTGGGATCTCGGTTTCCTCCCACAGTCCAGAAACATGGATCAAGTCAATTGAATTCTCCAGATTGCCCCATATAGAGTGTGTGTGTGTGTGTTAGTAAGTGTGTGTCCAGTGATAGATTGGTGTCCTGTCCTGGGTCTATCTGCCCAGCACCCGCAACATTCCCCCCCGTGACCCTAGTACAGGATAAAGTGAAAGATAATGGATGGATGGAAATATAACAGGGCGGAACCTGGAACCTGGAGATCTATGTTCAAATCCCAATCTGGGTGGAGTTTCCATGTTCTCCCTGTGTCCAGGTGGGTTTCCTCCCACAGTCCAAAAACATGAATTTAACGTCGATTGGATGCTCTAAATTGCCCCATATAGAGTGTCAGTGTGTGTGAGTGATAGATTGGCGCCCTGTCCTGCCCAGCGCCCGAAACATTCTCCCCTGAATGGGCAAACACACTCTATATATGGGGCAATTTGGAGAATTCAATTGACCTTGATCCATGTTTTTGGACTGTGGGAAGAAACCGGAGAACCCGGAAGAAACCCACGTGGAGATGGGGAGAACATGGAGACTCCACCCAGATTGGGATTCGAATCCTTAGTGCTGAGAGGAGAACATGCCAACCACTAAGCCACCGTGCCGCTGAGTGTTAATTAATATAAAAGTTTATACAAATTTTAATTTGTGAAATATTCAGTACGATTGGGAGCCATGCCACATGTTTATGTTGCGCTGGAAACAAGGCAACAATAAGATCAGTTTCAACACGGCGTTCAGGGAAGTGTGCAAGAGGAATAAAACACAAATCAAAACGCACACAAAGAGGAACTAATCAGTGCCCTCATGTTCCACTGAGAACTCCTCAAGTTGTAACAACAGCGCAATCCGGAAGGTAGGTTCCTCCCACAGTCCAAAAGCCTCTCTTAAGTTCTCCAAATTGCCCCATATAGAGTGTGTCTGTGTGTGTGAGTGTGTGTCCAGTGATAGATTGGTGTCCTGTACTGGGTCTATCTGCCCAGCGCCCGAAACCTTCTCCCCTGGATGGGCATCCCCCCCCCCCCCCACGACCCTAGTAGAGGATAAAGTGGGTGGAGTTTCCATGTTCTCCCCGTGTTCGAATGGGTTTCCTCAGGGTTCAACGGTTTTCTCCCACAGTCCAAAAACATGAATTTAAGGTCAATTGGATGCTCCAAATTGCCCCATATAGTGTGTCAGCACGCCCTGTCCTGGGTGTATCTGCACAGCACCCGAAACGTTCAACCCAGGATGGGCAAACACAATCTATATGGGGCAATTTGGAGAACTCATTCGGAGAACCCAGAGGAAACCCACACGGACACGGGGAGAACATGGAAACTCCACCCAGATTGGAATTCGACCTGGAATCTCTAGTGCTGAGAGGAGAACATGCTAAACACTAAACTACCTTCTAGATTAAGATTCAGGCGCTGGGCAGATAGACCAAGGACAGGACAGATAGACCATCGCTGGACACACACTCACTCACACACACACACTCTAAATGGGGCAATTTGGAGAATTAAATTGACTTGACCCATGTTTTTGGACTGTGGGAGGAAACCGGAGAACCCGGGGGAAACCCACACGGACACGGGGAGAACATGGAAACTCCACCCAGATTGGGATTCGAACCGGGAATCCCTAGAGCTGGGAGGAGAACGTGCTAAACACTAAGCCACCGTGCCGCCGGCTTCAAGATTTTTTCAGATTTTATTTTCAATTTTATTTTCTCTTCCACAAACATATCAGGTGTTTTTGTTAGTTGAGATGTGTTTTCATTTGATTCTTAAAGGCGTTCAGTGACTCAGTGCCTTCCACCATTGGTCAGTGGAGAACAATACCGAGTGAGTGTCAGCACCATGGTGAGGTTGCCCCACCAGGCGACATTCATCACTAGAACGAATCGAAGTGTGTTTTAAAATGTAGAGTGAAGGTCAGATCCAGGGACGGTCCTGTAGATCAGAGTCAGCTACAGGGAGCCAATGAACAGAACACAAGTCGGGCTGCAGAGTTTTCTACAATCAGTTGTAGAGGTCTGATGGTGCATGCTGGGAGACAAGCAGTGCATTACAGTAATCGAGAAAATCTACAGCCACCGTGCTGGCTAGTAGAAGATCGAGCTAAAATAATGAGATGAGATGCAAATTTAAACCCAGAAATAACAGAATAACGCTGGTGGTTTTAAACCCGTACTGTTCATGGTTGAAATACGGTTCAGGCCACAACCGAGTGTGAGCTGAGCGTTACCACTCCACAGGTGCCCTTGTGCAAATAGGTGCGATCACACCCGTCCTCGGAGCCGTACACGGGCGATCAGATCGACTGTATCTCACGTTCCTCTGTTCTACAAAAGCCATCATGCTCCATCACTTCACACATCGTTCCCATCAGCTCCTTCACTGATGGAGTGCTGATGGATCCATCAGAAATGTGTTCCCACAAAGCCATGCCAATCACTTCCAGGCACTGCTGATGATGTGTGTGCATTTACAGACTGCTGCTGCTGCTGATGATGATGATGGACGCTTCGTTTAAGTGCTATTTACGGTTGGGGCTGATGGGAAAATCACTCTGAGTCCTGAGAAATTCAGGAGCACTTCAGAGGGGCAGGGCAGTTCAGTGGTTACAGCGTTGGAACATCCATCTGAAAGTTCGGGGTTAAAACGGTCAGATGGCTCAGATGTTCTTAACTCTCACGGTACCAATAAAAAATTTGGCCACGCCTCCTTTCTGCTGCATGTTCTCAGTTCCACGTCCTGTAGAGCTGGACTTTGTAGTTTTCCAATTCCATTCTGTAGTCCATCTGTGTGTGTCCTACAGTACATACTGTGTACGTCCCCTTTACTCTGTTCTAATGCTCTGAACCCCAATAGTAGCACCACAGAGCAGGGGGTATTTGGTGGGGGCATTAGTCCTATCCCAGCAGTGTCACTGAGGTGGAGAAATGAAACTCCACTAACCCCCCCCCCCACCACATCAGTGTCACTGCAGAACTGACAATAAACAATCCACCACCCAAATGATACCTGTTCTGTGATGCTGCTGACCTCAAGAACAGAGAACCAACAGAACTAACAACAACAAAGAACACAGATGGACTACAGTCTGCAATTATAAAACTACAAATTCCAGCTATATGAGAAGTGGAGGACATAGATGACGGAGCAGGAAGGGGGCGTGTCCAAACTTTTGACTGGCGCTGTATCTGTACACCAAATCGTTTTTGAAATTCTAATGAGCTATTTGTGATGCAGCAGTTCAAAATAATTAATTTAGTGGTTGGCATGTTCTCCTCTCAGCGCTGGGAATTGAGGTTCGAATCTCAATCTGGGTGGAGTTTCCATGTTCTCCCCGTGTCCACGTGGGTTTCCTCCTTCCTTCCTTCTCCGGTTTTCTCCCACAGTCCGAAAACATGGATCAAGGTCCAAATTGCCCCATATAAAGTGTGTGTGTGTGAGTGAGTGTGTGTCCAGTGATAGATTGGTGTCCTGTCCTGGGTGTATCTGCCCAGCACCCAAAACGTTCTCCTCTAGATGGGCATGGAGAACCCCCCTGCGACCCTAGTAGAGGATAAAGCCCTGCACATCCAGAGGAGAACGTTTTGGGCGCTGGGCAGATACACCCAGGACAGGACGCCAATCCATCACTGGTCACACACTCACTTACACACACACTCTATATGGGGCAATTTGAAGAATTCAGTTGACTTGATCCATGTTTTTGGACTGTGGGAGGAAACCGGAGAACCCGGAGGAAACCCACACGGACACGGAGAGAACATGGAAACTTCACCCGGATGGGGATTCGAACCGGGAATCCCTAGAGCTGAGAGGAGAACATGCTAAACACTAAACCACCATGCCCCATAATAAAAACCTGTTTATTTATTCTGTGTTCTATAACCAGCCAGATAGAAAAGAAGAGGACGCGTTGTCTGAGAACGTAAAAGGACCAGGTCATCTGAGCGTCCGTCTGCATGGACGTGTTCAGTGTGAAGCTCGGAGTCGCTCTGCTGGTGGTGCAGCTGATTAACGAAGCACACAAACGATGAAAGCTTAATTGGGTTAATCTTCTATTCAAATGCAAACTAATAAAACTAATCAGATCTCAGGAGTCCTGAACATTTATCTAATGGGCCCAGAGAGATATTGACATAGGTGTGAGGCCTCACACACACACACTCACACTCACTCACACACACACTCACACTCACTCACACACACTCACACACACCAGACTCAATGGATTTGAGTGAGCTGTACTATGACCTAAATGAACTTCATGTCTGTCTAAATCCTCCTCAACCCCCCCCCCCCTTTCCACCTCATGGGAGTATGTACACACACACACACCTTCTCACACCGGGTGTCCTCACGCTGGACCATCTGGCAGGTTGCCGGAGAACAGAGCTATGCATTTCACTAAAGTACACACTTCATTTGCACAGAGAGAAGACTGGCTTCATAAAAGGTTTCTCAACAACCGACCTGGAGCTAAAACGAGAACACATTTCAAACACAGTGGAACCTCCGTTTCTGTGAACGGAATGTCATCAGATTCAGAGGAGAAGTGAAACTCCAGCAGCACTGCTGCACTAAACACCCCCACCACCACGTCAGCGTCACGGCAGAACTGACAATAAACACTCCACCACCCAAATGCTACCTGTTCTGTGATGCTGCTGACCTCAAGAACAGAGAACCAACAGTGTATATAGTATAGAATTCCATTCTGTAGTCCATCTGTGTGTGTCCTACAGTACATACTGTGTACGTCCCCTTTACTCTGTTCTAATGCTCAGAACCCCAATAGTAGCACCACAGAGCAGGGGGTATTTGGTGGGGGCATTAGTCCTATCCCAGCAGTGTCACTGAGGTGGAGAAATGAAACTACACTAAACCCCCCACCACCACATCAGTGTCACTGCAGAACTGACAATAAACAATCCACCACCCAAATGATACCTGTTCTGTGATGCTGCTGACCTCAAGAACAGAGAACCAACAGAACTAACAACAACAAAGAACACAGATGGACTACAGTCTGCAATTATAAAACTACAAACTCCATCTATATGAGAAGTGGAGGACATAGATGATGATGCAAGAAGGGCATCATCATCATCATCGTCATCATCATTATCATCAGTTTTTTAACTCAAACAGTTTTCGAAATGTTATTGCAGTCTGTCTATTAAAGCATCCAGCGATGAGACCAGATGGAGCTGAGTGTGTGTGTGTGTGTGTGTGTGTGTGTGTGTGTGATGATTAAGGATTACAGCTCTGTTGATCTTCCTCATGCTCTCACTACATCTTCAATGCACTGTGAATGACAGCTGCTGTGTCTCTGTGACAGCAGCACCATTAACTCTTTAAGGTTCTCATCTCATGACACTGACCTTTAACTCAGACAGTTAATGCTTCACGAGGCTGCATTTGATCTGTGTGTGTGTGTGTGTGGGCACTGCTCTGTGTGTATGTGCTAATCTGTGTGTGTATATGTGTGCACTGCTCTGTGTGT
>JAFMOD010000177.1:25748-52613 GCA_019802435.1 Corydoras maculifer
GGCACACACTCACTCACACAGACACACTCTATAGGGGGCAATTTTGAGAATTCAATTAACTTGTTCCATGTTTTTGGACTGTGGGAGGAAACCGGAGAACCCGGAGGAAACCCACGCAGACACGGGGAGAACATGGAAACTCCACCCAGATGGGGATTCGAACCGGGAATCCCTAGTGCTGAGAGGCGAACGTGCTAACCACTAAGCCACCGTGCCGCCCTGGATCTATAACATCATCTATAATATTAATGTTGGAGCTGAGGCTGTGTGATATGGATCTATAACATCATCTATAATATTAATGTTGGAGCTGAGGCTGTCTGATATGGATCTATAACATCATCTATAATATTAATGTTGGAGCTGAGGCTGTGTGATATGGATCTATAACATCATCTATAATATTAATGTTGGAGCTGAGGCTGTGTGATATGGATCTATAACATCATCTATAATATTAATGTTGGAGCTGAGGCTGTGTGATATGGATCTATAACATCATCTATAATATTAATGTTGGAGCTGAGGCTGTCTGATATGGATCTATAACATCATCTATAATATTAATGTTGGAGCTGAGGCTGTCTGATATGGATCTATAACATCATCTATAATATTAATGTTGGAGCTGAGGCTGTGTGATATGGATCTATAACATCATCTATAATATTAATGTTGGAGCTGAGGCTGTCTGATATGAATCTATAACATCATCCTGATATATCAGGCTACGTCTGCGATTCATATTCCTGGCGATATGACAACACACTACTGCAACTAAATCAATGTTTTATTTTGAATATGTTTCGAATAATCAGTAGAATAAATCAAGCTTATTTTTATTTAATAAATCAAACTACAAATACAATTAGATCCATCCATCCATATCTTATCTTATCGTATTGTAGCACATCTTTTTTTATCTTATCATGTTGTATCTTAGCGGCACGGTGGATTAGTGGTTGGCATGTTCTCCTCTCAGCACTAGGGATTCCCGGTTCGAATCCCCATCTGGGTGGAGTTTCCATGTTCTCCCCGTGTCTGCGTGGGTTTCCTCCGGGTTCTCCGGTTTCCTCTTACAATCCAAAAACATGGATCAAGTTAATTGAATTCTCAAAATTGCCCCATATAGAGTGTGAGTGTGTGAGTGAGTGTGTGCCTAGCGATGGATTGGCGCCCTGTCCTGGGTCTATCTGCCCAGCGCCCGAGACGTTCTCCCCTGGATGGGCATGGGGAACCCCACCGCGACCCTAATAGAGGATAAAGCGGGAGATAATGAATGAATGAATGAATGTTGTATCTTATCATATTGCAGCTTTTCTTATCATATCGTATCTTATTGCATTGTAAATGATCTTATCTTCATTTATCTTATCCTATCGTAGTGCAACGTAGCGTATCTTATCCTATCATGTCGTATCTTATCGTATCGTAGCACATTGTATCTTATCGTAGCGTATCGTAGCATATCATGGCGTAGCACATCTTATCGTATCGTAGCACATCATATCTTAGCTTATCGTATCGTATCGTCTCTTATATTGTAGCCTATCGTAGCGAAGAGCATCTTAAGGTATCGTATCTTGTCGTGTCTCATCTCATATCATCTCAGTTTATCTCATGGTATCTCATTTCTGAAATCACACCCCAAAGTGAATGGGGCACAGACGACGCTGCCGTAACTGTAGACTTCTCCTCGGTCATCAGTTTAAACGCGGAACGCTGAAGGAACGCTGAAGGAACGTTAACTGAAGCTCTGCTGCCGTCTTTCACAGTAGCAGTGGTTCTCCCCACGACCCGCCTCCACTATTATGGGATAAACACACAAGTTTGGTTGCCATGGCGGCTCAGGGTTCAATAAAGCTTCCCAAATAGGGGCCACCTGAAAATGGCCCAACACATGCACGCACACAAACATTACCCACACCTGAATCACTAATGCTTCAATAATCTTGTACTGAACACACACACACACACACACACACACACACACACACACACACACACACAGAAGTAAACACAGCCTCGAAACCTCAGTCTGGTTCAGAACATTTCACAAATGCCACGAAACATAATTAGCGCATCTCATTTTGTTTCATGTAATCTTATACAAGGGTGGGTGGTGGGGGGGGAATTGACCTTGATCCATGTTTTTGGACTGTGGGAGGAAACCAGAGAACCCGGAGGAAACCCACACGGACACTGAGAACATGGAAATTGGAAACTTGTAATCCCTGAGAGGCACCCTAGTGCTAACCAGAGCTATATATATATATTCATTCATTCATTATCTCCCGCTTTATCCTCTATTGGGGTTGCAGTGGGGTTCCCCATGCCCATCCAGGGGAGAACGTCTCAGGCGCTGGGCAGATAGACCCAGGACAGGGCGCCAATCTATCACTGGACACACACTCACTCACACAGACACACTATATATGGGGCAATTTTTGAGAATTCAATTAACTTGATTCATGTTTTTGGACTGTGGGAGGAAACCGGAGAACCCGGAGGAAACCCACACAGACACGGGGAGAACATGGAAACTCAACCCAGATGGGGATTCGAACCCGGAATCCCTAGTGCTGAGAGGAGAACATGCTAAACACTAAGCCACCGTGCCGCCGCTATATATATATATATATATATATGTACATAGCTAGGGATTCCCAGTTGGAATCCCAATCTGGGTGGAGTTTCCATGTTCTCCCCGTGTCCGCGTGGGTTTCCTCCAGGTTCTCCGGTTTCCTCTCACAGTCCAAAAACAAGGATCAAGTCAATTGCCTTCTCCAAATTGCCCCATATAGAGAGTGTCTGTGTGAGTGAGTGTGTGTCCAGCGATATTTGTCCTATTTTAGGGTCGCCGGGGGTGGGGGGGGGTTCCCCGTGCCCATCCAGGGGAGAATAATTCGGGCGCTGGGCAGATACACCCAGGACAGTATGCCAATCTATCACTGAACAGACACTCACTCACAAAGACACACTGTGTATATATGGGGCAATTTGGAGAATTCAATTGACCTTGATCCATGTTTTTGGACTGTGGGAGGAACCGGAGAACCCGGAGGAAACCCACTTGGACACGGGGAGAACAGGAAACTCCACCAAGATTGGGATTCCCTTTGATTGGGAACCAGGAATCCCTAGCGCTAAGAGGAGAACATGCCAACCACTAAGCCACCGTGCCGCCCCGTATTTAACAATTAAACACTATATAGTCCATCACGCTCTCGGTCTCGGGTCGTGTTCCACCCGGCGACAGTAAAAGCACACGGAGCAGAAAGCTCAGATAAGAGATTACACTAAGACCTACCCGCGGACTTCTCCTTTAATTCCTTTAAGCCGGTTAAATAATGCAAGAACCCGAGAGTGACGGGAGACACCGAGGTCAGCGCGAGACGTGGGCCGTGGTGATGGAGCACTCGCACACTCGTCGCCGCCCGCAGGCTAGGCATCGAAGCTCCCACACCATCGATCAGCACCGTGACTCTCACATGGTACACAGCTGCTCCACCCCGGGATCCGATCCCTACACGGCTGAGCTGCTCCGCTTCACACCCCGCGCGCTCACACCCGCCCCGCTTCCGTTCACGATTCATTTTTAATGGCGGCCGGGTGACACACTCCATCCACCACACTGAGCACCGCCTCCACTCAGCGCTGAAGGGTCACCTTAACGCCACAGCAATATTACCCTCACATAAGTTCTGTACCTGATGGGTGGCCTTTGCATGTGGGTTTCCTCTCACAGTCCAAAAACATGCATTCAAGGTGAAATGGCCGCTCTAAATTGCCCCTATACATTGTGTATACATGTATATATATTTCAGCGCTGAAGGGTCAGCTTAACGCCACACCAATATTACCCTTACCCAAGTTTTGTACCTGATGGGTGGAGTTCCCATGTTCTCCTTGTGTCTGCGCAAGTTTCCTCCGGTTTCCTCTCACAGTCCAAAAACATGCATTCAAGGTGAAATGGCCGCTCTAAATTGCCCCTATACAGTGTATGGGATCCAGGTTCGAATCCCAATGGGTGGAGTTTCCATGTTCTCCTTGTGTCCGTGTGGGTTTCCTCTCACAGTCCAAAAACATGCATTCAAGGTGAATTGACCGCTCTAAATTGCCCCTATACAGTGTGTGGGTGCCCAGCACCGGGGATCCAGGTTCATATTCTGATAGGTGGAGTTCCCATGTTCTCCTTGTGTCTGCGTGGGTTCCCTCTGGTTTCCTCTCACAGTCCAAAAATATGTATTCAAGGTGAATTGGCCGCTCTAAATTGCCCCTTTACAGTGTGTGGGTGCCCAGCACCGGGGATCCAGGTTCAAATTCTGATGGGTGAAGTTCCCATGTTCTTCTTGTGTCTGCGTAAGTTCCCTCTGGTTTCCTCTCACAGTCCAAAAACATGCATTCAAGGTGATTCGGCCACTCTAAATTGCCTCTTCAGTGTGTGTGTGCCCAGCGCTGGCGATTCAGGTTGGAATCCTGATGGGTGGAGTTTCCATGTTCTCCTTGTGTCCATGTGGGTTTCCTCTCACAGTCCAAAAACGTGCATTCAAGGTGATTTGGCCGCTCTAAATTGCCCCTATACAGTGTGTGGGTGCCCACTGCTGGGGATCCAGGTTCGACTCCTGATGGATGGAGTTTCCACGTTCTCCTTGTGTCCGCGTGGGTTACCTCCGGGTTCCTCTCACGGTCCAAAGACATGCACTCAAGGTGAATTGGCCACTCTAAATTGCCCCTATACAGCGTGTGGGTGCAAACGTGCAATCTATGTTGGGTTGTGTTGTTGCTCCTCTGTGTAGCAGAGAACTGGAGAACATTGGGTTCCACTGTACACCACTTTCTACTGTTGGAATGACAAATCAAATACTTAAATACGTAAATGAAGTTCGGAGTGGCACCGTTTCCATCAGATCGACCGTCCGACTCTAAAAGTGGGTCAGCACGCAGTCAGCAGAATGCCATTTGAAACACAGCCACAGTGGACCGGCTTGAGTGTCTTACTATTTCGGTCATTTCCACACAGAACAAGCTTATCATATAGCAAGAGACATGAGGGAGGGGTAGCTCGGGTTCAAGTCGGCATGTTATCCTCAGCGCTAGGGATTCCTGGTTCAAATTCCATGTTCTCCCCGTGTCCGCGTGGGTTTCCTCTGGGTTCTCCGGTTTCCTCCCACAGTCCAAAAAAACATGGATCAAGGTCAATTGAATTCTCCAAATTGCCCCATATAGAGTGTGTCTGTGTGTCTGAGTGTGTGTCCAGCGATGGATTGGCGCCCTGTCCTGGGTCTATCTGCCCAGTGACCGAAACGTTCTCCCCTGGATGGGCATGGGGAACCCCCCCCCCCACCCTCCGGACAAGCCTAGTAGAGGATAAAGCAGAAGATAATAGATGAAAGGATAATAAAACTAAAAGGGACAGCGTGGCAGACACGGGGAGAACATGGAAACTCCACCAAGATTGGGATTCGAACCTGGTTCCCCAGCACTGAGAGGAGAACATGCCAACCACTACACCACCATGCTGCCCCTTTTTAGTTTTATTATCCATCCATCCATTATCTTCTTCTTTATCCTCTACTAGGGTCACGGGGGGGGGGGGGGTCCACATGCCCACACACACACACACACACATACACACTCTATATGGGGCAATTTGGAGAATTTAATTGCCCTTGATCCATGTTTTTGGACTGTGGGAGGAAACCGGAGAACCCGGAGGAAACCCACGCAGACACGGGGAGAACATGGACACTCCACCCAGATGGGGGTTCGAACCTGAAATCCCCAGCGCTAAGAGGAGAACATGCTAAACACTAATCCACCGTGCCACCCCTTGTTAGTTTTATTATCCATCCATTATCTTCCGCTTGCACGGTGGTTTAGTGGTTAGCATGTTCTCCTCTCAGCGCTAGGGATTCCTGGTTCGAATCTCCATCTGGGTGGAGTTTCCATGTTCTCCCCGTGTCTGCGTGGGTTTCCTCCGGGTTCTCCGGTTTCCTCCCACAGTCCAAAAACATGGATCAAGTTAATTGAATTCTCAAAATTGCCCCATATAGAGTGTGTGTGTGTGAGTGAGTGTGTGTCCAGTGATAGATTGGCACCCTGTCCTGGGTCTATCTGCCCAGCGCCCGAGACGTTCTCCCCTGAATGGGCATGGGGAACCCCCCCCCCCCCCCGCGACTCTAATAGAGGATAAAGAGGGAGATAATGGATGAATGAATATCTTCCGCTTTATCCGCTATCGCGTCGGGGGGGGGGGGTTCCCCCAAGCCCATCCAGGGGAAAATGTTTTAGGCGCTGGGCAGATACACCCAGGACAGGGCACCAATCTATCACTGGACACACACTCACTCACACAAACACACTCTAAATGGGGCAATTTGGAGAATTCAATTGACCTTGATCCATGTTTTTGGACTGTGGGAGGAAACCGGAGAACCCGAAGGAAACCCACGCGGACACGGGGAGAACATGGAAACTCCATCCAGATTGGGATTCAAACCTGGATCCCTAGTGCTGAGAGGAGAACATGCTAACCACTAAGCCACTGTGCTGCTACCAGCATAATACAGTACAATATTTGTCACATGATTAACTCATCTTGACATTTTAATTGGGGTTAAATGGTAAAACGATATCGTGTGAACTTTATTAAAGACTCACTTGGGGTTTGAACCTCCACCTTCCCACTGATCTCGGAGCTTCTACCCCCCTCCTTTAACTCCCCGCCGTAAACAGCCCCGCAGTCTATAAATGATCAGTGGTGCACTGCTGTCTGGCATGTGGACGGTAATAAACCTGAACCGAAGAGCATCTTAAAACCGAGGGAGGACCTTTTTAACGGAGGTGTGAGGGGCTACAGCGCATGTACCACATGACGACCCGCGTTAACCCTTTAATTATCAGATATGGGGAGATTAGAAAAGCTGTTAGGCTGAAAACTCGAGATATGAGGACGATGAGGAAGCGGCGGCGCTGGGGCAGAACCCTGTGGCAGTTGGTGCATGATGCAGCACTGTGAGGTGACTTGTTTACAGCAACCGGAGAGGGGTATGGAGGGGTATGGAGGGGTATGGAGGGGTATGGAGGGGTATGGAGCGTGAGCTGGAGGAAGCTGTAATATTTCTGGGCTGTTATTTTTAAAATGGGTGCCATTGCTCACTGAAGCAACCTCCATTCTGAGGATTGGGCCATACCTCATACACCTGCTGCAATGTTTTCCCCAAATTAAACACACAGTGCCAGCCAAAAGTTTGGACACGCCCCCTTCTGGCATCATCATCTATTTCCTCCACTTCTCATATAGATGGAGTTTGTAGTTTTATAATTGCAGACTGTAGTCCATCTGTGTTCTTTGTTGTTGTTAGTTCTGTTGGTTCTCTGTTCTTGAGGTCAGCAGCATCACAGAACAGGTATCATTTGGGTGGTGGATTGATTGTCAGTTCTGCAGTGACACTGATGTGGTGAGAGGGGGGTTAGTGTAGTTTCATTTCTCCACCTCAGTGACACTGCTGGGATAGGACTAATGCCCCCACCAAATACCCCCTGCTCTGTGGTGCTACTATTGGGGTTCTGAGCATTAGAACAGAGTATAGAATATCATTTGGGTGGTGGATTGTTTATATTCAGTGACATTAATGATTTGAGGGGGGGTTAGTACAGCAGATTTTATATATATATAAAAATTAAATAAAAAAAGGAGATTAAATCTAGGGCTGGCATGTGGTTTAGTGGTTGGCATGTTCTCCTCTCACTACTAGGGATTCCCGATTCGAAGCCCAATCTGGTGGAGTGTCCATGTTCTCCCCGTGTCCTCGTGGGTTTCCTCCAGGTTCTCCAGTTTCCTCCTACAGTCCAAAAACATGGATCAAGGTCAATTATACTCTCCAAATTGCCCCATATAGAGTGTGTATGTGTGAGTGAGTGTGAGTCCAGTGATAGATTGGCGTCCTGTCCTGGGTGTATCTGCCCAGCGTCCAAAACGTTCTCCCCTGGATGGGCATGGGGAACCCCCCCCACCCTAATAGAGGATAAAGCAGAAGATAATGGATGGATGATGTAATAATAAAAGGGTATCACGGTGGCTTGGTGGTTAGCATGTTCTCCTCTCAGCACTAGGGATTCCCGGTTCGAGTTTCCATGTTCTCCCCGTGTCCGCGTGGGTTTCCTCCGGGTTCTCCGGTTTCCTCCCACAGTCCAAAAACATGGATCAAGTCAATTGAATTCTCCAAATTGCCCCATATAGAGTGTGTCTGTGTGAGTGAGTGTGTGTCCAGTGATAGATTGGCGCCCTGTCCTTGGTGTATCTGCCCAGCGCCCGAAACGTTCTCCCCTGGATGGGCATGGTGAACCCCCCCCCCCCACGCACAACCCTAGTAGATGATAAAGTGGAAGATTAAATAAATGTATATTAAAGTCAATAATAATGAATTGCTTTATAATCAGACATCCTGTGTTGACATGATGCCTTTGAATATTCTCTTGATTCGTAAATCGATTTGAAAAACAGCATGCGTCTCTCTCTCTCCCTCTCCCTCTCTCTCCCTCTCTCGGTCGTAATGGATGTCATGTGCTTTGCTCTGTAAGCCTGTAATAGGCTTGAGCCAGGACAGAGCCCCGGCTCTTGCCGCACTTCCTCTGGCTTTATAGCCTGGTGATTTATACGGTGCGAGAGGAGCGATGGAGAGAAACAAACAGCCCCGAGAGATTTACTAATTCCCCTCACCCTCACCCTGACCAGAGGCTGAGACCGGGTCCTAAATCAGGGGTGGCACATGCGGCACATGTCATTCCATTCCGAAAATCGGCGGCGGTGTCCCCAGTGTCGTTATCCGGACGGCTCTGTGAACGCTCAGCTCCTCTAATCACTGGCAGGGTTCTTAACCCGCCGAACTCTGGCCTCTTTCCCAATCTGTTGAAAGGGTTCCACAGACTCCAAAGATGTTTCTGTACGTTGCGTGAACTCTGAATACTGAGCAAATACACAGATAATGAAGCCTCACGGACACGCCGCAGTCTGAGGATTGGGGTTGAGGAACCAGCCTTGCGTCCTGAAGGTCCCCGGTTCGATTTCCAGTCCTATGAAGCACTACGGCTGAAGTGCACCTAACCCCAGGGCTGCCCACCACTCTGGGTACATGTGCTCACTTCACTCAGTGTGTGTGTATGTGTTTCACTTAGAGCTGCAACTTATTATTAAAAAAATAATACTTAAAAAAAAAAAAAAAAAAATATATATATATATATATATATATATATATATATATATATATATATATATATATATATATATATATATATATAAGGGCGGCACGGTGGTTTAGTGGTTGGCACGTTCGCCTCTCAGCGCTAGGGATTCCCGGTTTGAATCCCCATCTGGGTGGAGTTTCCATGTTCTCCCCGTGTATGCGTGGGTTTCCTCCGGGTTCTCCGGTTTCCTCCCACAGTCCAAAAACATGGATGAAGTTAATTGAATTCTCAAAATTGCCCCATATAGAGTGTGTCTGTGTGAGTGAGTGTGTGTCCAGTGATGGATTGGCGCCCTGTCCTGGGTCTATCTGCCCAGCGCCCGAGACGTTCTCCCCTGGATGGGCATGGGGAACCCCACCACGACCCTAATAGAGGATAAGCGGGAGATAATGAATGAATGAATATATATATATATATATATATATATATATATATATAATTTTTTTTTATTAATCAGATTTAAAGACATAACTTCCATAGGCGGCATGGTGGCTTCGTGGTTGGCATGTTCTCCTTTCAGCGCTAGGGATCCCCGGTTCGAATCTGGGTGGAGTTTCCAATTCACTATGTGCGCATGGTTAAAAACAGAAGGTAAACACCACCTTTGTGATTTGATTTAATGGCGGTGAAGTCAAAAGCAGATTAATGGTCAACCAGTAATTTTGTGTTCATGTATTTTACATAAACATAAAAAATACAGCATTAAAATAGCAACCTGCCAACATCAGACAGCACCTGATTCTTAATGGGAACGACAAGTGACATGATTCTTAATGGGAACGACGAGTGACATTTTCCCGTAGTTACGACAGCAAAGACACACAGACACCACCAAATCAAGCTGCACGGTGGGTGGTGGACTAAAGATCCCTAAAAATAGAACCCTATATTTTACTGTTTACTGGTTGTAATAACGTAGTCCATAAAGTCGTTAATAAATGAATTCAGACAAAAAAAAAATAGCAACCTGCCAAAGTCAGACAGCACCTGATTCTTAATGGGAACGACAAGTGACATGCTGATTGGTCGATTGGCCCAAAACACACCCAAGTCATTTTCTTATGTATTTTACATAAACTCTAAATTACACCATTAAAATAGCAACCTGCCGAAATCAGATAGCACCTGGCTCTTAGTGAGAACGACAAGTGACATGCTGATTGGCCCAAAACACACCCAGGAACGTCATTTTCCCATAGTTAAGACAGCAAAGACACCCAGACACACCCTAAATCAAGCTGCACGGTGGGTGGTTGACTGCACGCTTAAACATTGCTAAAAATAGGGCCGTATATTTTATTATTAATCGTTGTGTTCTAATAATGCGTTCCATATAGTCATTAATAAATGAGTTCAGACTGCCTGGCTGAAAGAGTCAGCTGAGGTGAAATTCAGCCTCGTGGTTAAAAACAGAAGGTAAACACCACCTTTGTGATTTGGTTTAATGGCGGTGAAGTCAAAAGCAGATTAATGGTCAACCAGTAACCCATGCAGTGCATAACGGTGTAAGGCGAGTGAGCCGAACTTTTAATTTTAATTTTGTGTTCATGTATTTTACCTTAATGGGAAGGGCAAGTGACATGCTGATTGGTTGATGGCCTAAAACACACCCAAGAACGTCAATTTCTTATGTTTTATACATAAACTCAAATTTACACTATTAAAATAGCAACCTGCCGAAGTCAGAAAGCACCTGGCTTATAATGGAAAGGACAAGTGACATGCTGATTGGTTGATGGCCTAAAACACACCCAAGAATGTCAATTTCTTATGTATTATACATAAACTCAAATTTACACTATTAAAATAGCAACCTGCCGAAGTCAGAAAGCACCTGGCTTATAATGGAAAGGACAAGTGACATGCTGATTGGCACAATACACACCCAGGAACGTCATTTTACCGCAGTTACGACAGCAAGACACACACACACAGACCCTAAATCAAGCTGCTTGGTGGGTGGTTGACTAAAGATCTAAAGATCGTTAAAATAATTCCCCATATTTTATTGTTTACTAATTGTGTTCTAATAACGCATTCATTTAGTTATTAATTAATTAGTTCAGACTGCCAGCTGAAAGAGTCAGCTGAGCTGAAATTCAGCCTCGTGGTTAAAAACAGAAGGTAAACACCACCTTTGTGATTTGGTTTAATGGCGGTGAAGTCAAAAGCAGATCAATGGTCAACCAGTAAATTTACATAAACTCAAAATTCACTCATTCATCCATTATCTCCCGCTTCATCCTCTATTAGGGTCGCGGTGGGGTTCCCCATGCCCATCCAGGGGAGAACGTCTCGGGCGCTGGGCAGATAGACCCAGGACAGGACACCAATCTATCACTGGACACACACTCACTCACACAAACACACTCTATATGGGGCAATCTGGAGAACTCAATTGACTTCATCCATGTTTTTAGACTGTGGGAGGAAACCGGAGAACCCGGAGGAAACCCACGCAGACACGGGGAGAACATGGAAACTCCACCCAGATGGGGATTCGAACCGGGAATCCCTAGAGCTGAGAGGCGAACGTGCTAACCACTAAGCCACCGTGCCGCCATAAACTCAAAATTACACCATTAAAATAGCAACCTGCCAACGTCAGAAAGCACCTGACTCTTAATGGGAATGACACGCGACATTTTCCTGTAGTTACAACAGCCAAGACACACAGTCACACCCTAAATCAAGCTGCATGGTGGGTGGTGGACTAAAGCTTGCTCAAATAGGACCCTATATTTTACTGTTTACTAGTTGTGTTCTAATAACGCGTTCCATTTAGTCGTTAATTAATGAGTTCAGACCAAAAAAACTTCTTTCAGGACCCAAACTTCTGGGCTGCCCGGCTGAAAGAGTCAGCTGAGCTGAAATTCAGCCTCGTGGTTAAAAACAGAAGGTAAACACCACCTTTGTGATTTGGTTTAATGGCGGTGAAGTCAAAAGCAGATTAATGGTCAACCAGTAACCCATGCAGTGCATGACGGTGAAAGGCGAGTCTAGAACTAGAAAACGCAACATGGAAGACGTTCCACTCGCATAATGTGCCGCCACTCGAGTGGCGTAAGGGAGACCCACGCTTCCTCTCCTGTTCGATGCACTCTTCCGGTTGAATGTCATAATCGTTTCCTCTTTCTCGATGCTGAGAATAATTCTCCAGAATCCAAGCCGTTTCAACACGCAGTGTTCACTCTGACTTCGCCAATACGGCGAATCGCAACACGGGCAAGAAGTCAGCCATGGTAGGGGTCTGAAAAAGGGAACCGGCGAAGGAATAAAGGGGCAAAAGGGAGCAAGTGTATACTGTATGAGTGGATTTTAGTCAAGGTCACTGGCAGAGAGAGAGCTTAAACCCAAAACAAACACGGCTCATCTGATAAAGTGTAAACCCTGCAGACCCCGAATCACACTCACACACACATACTTAAAGAGGAAGGGATCAGAGGGTGAACACCGATAACGCACTGCAAACAGAGACAGCCGGGAAGAAAGGAAGAAGCAGACGCCAGCATGGCGTTATCTCCACAGCATTCGGGCGATCGTTCATATTACAGACTTTAAAAAACACCGTGGGCGCGGACCCAACACCAAAAATAATCATCATTATTTTCCGCTTTATCCTATATCAGGGTCGCGGGGGGGGGGGGGTCTCCATGCCCATCCAGGGGAGAACATTTCAGACGCTGGGCAGATACACCCAGGGCAGGACACCAAACTATCACACACACTCACTCACACATACACTCTATATGGGGCAATTTGGAGAACTCAATTCACTTGATCCGGGCAGCACGTTGGCTTAGTGTTTAGCATGTTCTCCTCTCAGCACTAGGGATTCCTGGTTCGAATCCCAATCTGGGTGGAGTTTCCATGTTCTCCCCGTGTCCGCGTGGGTTTCCTCCGGGTTCTCCGGTTTCCTCCCACAGTCCAAAAATATGGATCAAGGTCAATTGAATTCTCCAAATTGCCCCATATAGAGTGTGTCTGTGTGTGTGAGTGTGTGTCCAGTGGCACCCTGGGTGTATCTGCCCAGCGCTCCCGAAACGTTCTCCCCTGGATGGGAATGGGAAACCCCCTCCCCCCTCTGTGACCCTATTAGAGGATTATATATTATATATTAGGGCGGCACGGTGGCTTAGTGGTTAGCATGTTCTCCTCTCAGCTCTAGGGATTCCTGGTTTGGGGTTTCCATGTTCTCCCCGTGTCCATGTGGGTTTCCTCCGGGTTCTCTGGTTTCCTCCCACAGTCCAAAAACATGGATCAAAGTCAATTGAATTCTCCAAATTGCCCCATATAGAGTGTGCCTGTGTGAGTGAGTGTATCCAGTGATAGATTAGCATCCTGTCCTGGGTGTATCTGCCCAGCACCCGAAATGTTCTCCCCTGGATGGGCATGGAGAACCCCCCCCCCCCCCCCCACGACCCTGATAGAGGATGAAGCGGAAGATAATGGATGGATGGAAAAATATTAATAAATAAAGTTAAAAGCTTTAAAATTGAAATATAGCAGCGTTATAATAAAAAGTGCAAATATAAAAATATAGTTGCATATAAGATACTAAAATCTAAAATATGAATAATGTTCAATTCAATTGCTTGGAACTGAATATAGCTGAAAAACTTTTTCCGCCAAATTATTTCAGTTCCCAAGGATTCAGCGCCCACCCCATTCGGTTTGTTTTCTAACCCCCCGGTCTTCCTAATCTGTGTGGCAGAGACGTCCCCCCGCGTCCCCCCAGCCGAGCGTTCGCACATTCCTATTGGGAAACAGCTGCTCACACAGATCGCTTGCATCGCGTGGCCATGAAAAGCTCACATTTGCCGTCGAATTGTGTACACAGACAGCAGGCCCCCGGTGCACCTCTGTGAGGACACTATGTGCTGGCTGCAGCTCTCGCCATCGCCATCCGCCAGGCCGCAGGACCCCGGTGCCAACTCAGACGAGAGGACTGAACCAAGCAAACAGAGGTCTGCAACTAACCGCCTTCCGATTCATCCATTAAACGAAAAAATAATTGCGGGGTGGGAGGGGGGGGGGGTTCCCCATGCCCATCCAGGGAAGAACGTTTCGGGTGCTGGGCAGATACACCCAGGACAGGACACCAATCTATCACTGGACACACACTCACACACACACACACACTCTATATGGGGCAATTTGAAGAATTCAATTGGCTTGATTCATGTTTTTGGACTGTGGGAGGAAACCGGAGAACCCGGAGGAAACCCACGTGGACACGGGAAGAACATGGAAACTCCACCCAGATTGGGATTCGAAACGGGAATCCCTAGTGCTGAGAGGAGAACATGCTAAACACTAAGCCACCGTGCCGCCCCGTTGAAATTACCATCCATTATCTTCTGTTTTATCCTTTGCTAGGGTCGTGGGGGGAGGGGGAGGGTCTCTATGCCCATCCAGGGGGGAACATTTCAAGCGCTGGGCAGATAGACCCAGGACAGGACACCAATCTATCACTGGACACACACTTACTCACACAAACACACTCTATATGGGGCAATTTGAAAAATTCACTTGATCTTGATCCATGTTTTTGGACTGTGGGAGGAAAACAGAGAACCCGGAGGAAACCCACGCGGACACGGGGAGAACATGGAACCTCCACCAAGATTGGGATTCGAACTGGGAATCCCTAGTGCTGAGAGGAGAACATGCCAACCACTAAGCCACCGTGCCATCCACTTTTCATTATGGATTTTAATCCATTTTACAGATTTGTTGTTGCAGCCCTGGCTCCTTCTAATGTTCCAGGTTTGAATCAAGTTCACGGTGTGACGTCCTGAGAGGCTCCGTGGATCCGGGGTGCGCAGCCTGGCCGAGCCGAGCCGAGCCGAGCCGAGCCGAGCCAAGCCTGAAACCTGCCACACAGTGTTTATGTCTCTGGTTTTTGGTGAGGCATCACCCCTGACCTCTCTGTGTACAGCTCTCCTGCCAAAGCTCACGCATTCCTGATTTCTCATAGGATGAAGTGGCCAACCAATCGGTGCCAGCTTGGCATATCCTTTGCTCTGAGCTGCCAGAAAGTGTGAGACTTATAAGGCAGAAAGCGCGAGATGATGGTTTCAAAACGCTTAGAGTGAACGACAGCAGGAAGCTGATCAAACAGCCGGGAGGAAAACGAACAGGTACCGACTCGACGCAGAGCAAACGCTCCCATCAGGCCGAGCTGCTAGAAAAGTCCCTCAAATGAAGAGCACACAGCCATTCTGTTCTATTCAGACGTCCTTCTGCGAAAATTGAAACATTGTGCGCTTTTAGGATAATATTTCATCATAAAAATGTTGTGACACCACACACAGAACGAGGCCTGAGCCTCTGGAGCCTGACGGCAGCACATCACGCTGAATGATACTGTCTTTCTGCTCCATGTTCTCAGTTCCACGTCCTGTAGAGCTGGACTTTGTAGTTCTCCAATTCCATTCTGTAGTCCATCTGTGTGTGTCCTACAGTACATACTGTGTACGTCCCCTTTACTCTGTTCTAATGCTCAGAACCCCAACACCACAGAGCAGGGGGTATTTGGTGGGGGCATTAGTCCTATCCCAGCAGTGTCACTGAGGTGGAGAAATGAAACTACACTAAACCCCACCACCACATCAGTGTCACTGCAGAACTGACAATAAACAATCCACCACCCAAATGATACCTGTTCTGTGATGCTGCTGACCTCAAGAACAGAGAACCAACAGAACTAACAACAACAAAGAACACAGATGGACTACAGTCTGCAATTATAAAACTACAAACTCCAGCTATATGATATTATATATATATATGTGTGTGTGTGTATATATATATGTGTGTGTGTGTATATATATTTATGTGTATATATATATTTATGTGGTCTATATGTAATATATATATATACACACACACACACACACACACACATACATACATATACACACATTGATAAATATACACAAACACACTTATGTACATATACACACACATATACATATATATGAGTGTGTGTTGTATATACACACATACACAAACACATATATACATACACACAAATATATATACACACGTCACAAACACACATATATTCATACACACACATAAATATATAAATATACACACATATACGTGTGTGTGTCATATACACACACACACACACACACACATATATATATATATATATATGTATGTACACACACATACACACACACCAACAATCACAGGTTTTTGCAAAACAGTCTGGATGGTGACGAGTGGACTGAAGCACTGAACATGACGAGATAAGATTTGGGTTTGGAATTTGCTACCTTGCAGTTTTCCTGTGTCCTAAATCTTAAACCTACAAGAAGCCCTTTAATAAATCCATCATCATGTGAACTCCCTGATTAGACAGCGCGGGTCATTAGGGGTTGAACCTGATGTCAGCACATGTATAAACACAGGCCGTTCATTTAAACATGAGCCCCACGGGTCGGCTGCTGAACACAGGCTTAAACAAACCTGCTCAGGCTCACGTCTTCACTGAACCAGTCTGGCTTCATCTGTTTGTTCTGCTGTCCCACATGGCAGCCTGGGTCAGGACTCCTGTGGTCTACAGTTTCACACCAACTACTCAGCATGCACTTCACATACATCTGCCACGGACTCACCCCAAACTCTACCACAACCAGAATTACAGCCAGCCCAAACCCAGCACCAACCAAATGAATTTACTACACAACATGATGAGTTACATCGAGAGGCATGTAGTTCACACCAAACATGAAGAGTTCCTATAAAGTAAGTGTGGTGACATGTTTGAGTCCTCCTCAAAACACACACACACACACACACACACACACACACACACACACACACATAAATACAAACTGTTGTGTGATCACAATGCCTTTTAAAGACATAAACTGACATTAAATACAACTACAGGTCAGGAATTAAATCTCTCTCTCTCTCTCTCTCACACACACACACACACACACACACACACACACACACAAATAAATACATAAATACAAACTGTTGTGTGATCACAATGCCTTTTAAAGACATAAACTTACATTAAATACAACTACAGGTCAGGAATTAAATCTCTCTCTCTCTCTCTCTCACACACACACACACACACACACACACACACACACACAAATAAATACATAAATCCCCCCCCCCCCCCCCCCCCCCCCCCCCCCCCCCCCCCCCCCCCCCCCCCCCCCCCCCCCCCCCCCCCCCCCCCCCCCCCCCCCCCCCCCCCCCCCCCCCCTAAAAACTCTCATCTCATTACCTTCCGCTTGAAACTTTGGTGGTTAGAGTCGCGGGGGTTCCCCACGCCCATCCATGAGAACGCGTTCAGGCCGATGGGCAGACACACCCAGGACAGGCACACACTTACTCACACAGACTAACACACTACATGGAGCAATTCACCTTAAATCCGAAAAACCCGGAGGAAACCCATGGGGACACAGGGAGGACGTGGAAACTTGTAATGGAATTACAAATCGTAGGCCATGTGTATTTTTGCATGCCATGTGTATCTTCATCCACTTGTTCTGCTAACCAATGATCAAGATCCTGACCGCACCTCCATAGAACAGGGATGGTTCTCCACATCGCAGTGACCCTGAGATAAAGGTGGTGGTGGTGATGTGCTGCAGTGCGTTTGAACACCGTGGTGTCACTACTGTATGGTAGTACTGTGTGTGGTCGATCAGTGGTGAGACTGTTGAGGTGTCAATCTAAAGGTTGGGGGTTCAAATCCCAGGTCAAGGGCTGTAACTAATGATTTTGATCATCGATTAATCAGTCGGTCGCACGGTGGCTTAGTGGTTGGCATGTTCTCCTCTTAGCGTAGGGATTCCCGGTTCAAATCCGAATCTGGGTGGAGTTTCCATGGAGTTTATTAAACTTTGTTAAAATTGTTTGGCAGATTGCACCTCCGCTCCACCTCGTTCTATTCAACCCGCTATTATTATTTGTTTTCAGGTGAAGGAAGCGTTTACGACATTAAATCGTGTGACTATCCATCCATCCATTAACTTCAGCTTTATCCTCTACTAGGGGATGGGGGGAGGTTCCCCATACCCATCCAGGGGAGAATGTTTCGGGCGCTGGGCAGATACACCCAGGACAGGGCACCAATCTATCACTGACACACACTTACTCACACACACACTCTATATGGGGCAATTTGGAGAATTCAATTGACCTTGATCCATGTTTTTTGGACTGTGGGAGGAAACCGGAGAACCCAGAGGAAACCCACGCGGACACGGAGAGAACATGGAAAGAGAACATGAGAAGAGAACATGCCAAGAGAAGAGAAGAGAACATGCCAACCACTAAGCCACCGTGCTGCCCTATCTTAGGTATTTATTCATCCATTATCTTCTGCTTTATCCTCTATTAGGGTTGCGGTTGGGTTCCCCATGCCCATCCTGGAGAGAACGTTTTGGACACTGGGCAGATACACTAAGGACAGGGCACCACACAAATACACTCTATATGGGGCAATTTAGAGCACTCAATTCACCTTGGATCCATGTTTTTGGACTGTGGGAGGAAACCGGAGAACCCGGAGGAAACACACGCGGATACGGGGAGAACATGGAAACTCCACCCAGATGGGGATTCGAACCGGGAATCCCTAGTGCTGAGAGGAGAACATGCCAACTACTAAGCCACCGATCGTGCGACACAATGAATCGATCATGAAATTCGTTGTCGGCACTTTTCATCATCGACTTCATCGATTCGTTGTTGCAGCTCTACCCAGGTCCACTGAATTTAACCCTTAACCCTCGTTGCTCCAGACGGGAAACCTTGTGTTCTAACGCCAACCATGTCAGATTCTTGTAAATCGCTGATGTCAGCAAAATAAGCAAATGTAAAGCTATAAAGGGCGGCACGGTGGCTTAGTGGTTAGCATGTTCTCCTCTCAGCACTAGGGATTCCCGGTTCGAATCCCAATCTGGGTGGAGTTTCCATGTTCTCCCCGTGTCCGTGTGGGTTTCCTCCAGGTTCTCCGGATTCCTCCCACAGTCCAAAAACATGGATCAAGTTAATTGAGTTCTCCAAAATTGCCCCATATAGAGTGTGTCTGTGTGAGTGAGTGTGTGCCCAGCGATGGATTGGTGTCCTGTCCTGGGTCTATCTGCCCAGCGCCCGAGACGTTCTCCCCTGGATGGGCATGGGGAACCCCCCCGCGACCCTAATAGAGGATAAAGCAGAAGATAATGAATGAATGAAAGCTATAATGGTATAATCCACCATTCCAAACACCACCAGCATTCTGCAGAGAGCGTCCGGTGAGCGATCATGAAGGATTTGTGGATGTCGAAACCCAACGGAGCAACAACAGATGAGCTGCTGTCTCTGATTTTACATCTACAACGTGGAGCAAGAAGACAGATGTGTCTAAGAGTGCAGCGTGAGGACACGGTACACAAAAAAAACCTCATGCTGCACTGAAGTGTCTAGTCCAGTTACATCAGCTGAACTCAGTGCAGTGCAGACAACAATCCACCACACAAAAGATCTCCATGTGGTGGTGCTGACCTTCACACCCTACAGTAAAACTGTGTGAGTGTGTGTCCAGTGATAGATTGGCATCCTGTCCTGGGTGTATCTGTCCAGCGCCCGAAACGTTCTCCCCTGGATGGTCATGGGGGAAGCCATCCCCCCCCCCCCCCCACGACCCTAGTAGAGGATAAAGCGGAAGATAATGGATGGATCCAGATTTGAACTCAAATAATTTCATAGTTAACATAATGTACTATATATCCATCCATTATCTTCCGCTTCATCCTCTACTACATGTCCATCCAGGGGAGAACGTTTCAGGAGCTGGGCAGTTACACCCAGGACAGGACACCAATCTATCACTGGACACACACTCACTCACACACACAGACACACTCTATATGGGGCAATTTGGAGAATTGTTTGGGATTCGAACTGGGAATCCCTAGTGCTGAGTGGAGAACATGCTAACCCCCAAGCCCTCGTGCCGCCCCCCCGTTCCAGAACTACTCCATATAAAATCAGACTAACAGAGTACGCAGAGCAACAGACGGACTACAGAATGTGATTATAAAACTACAAAGTCCATCTCTCTGATCAGTGGAACCGCAGCACACTGCGAGTGTGGCGCGGCATGTGGAGGAGCTGCTGCGCCGACCGATGGACAGTCAGTGGACTGTGGGAGGAAACCGGAGAACCCGGAGGAAACCCACGCGGACACAGGGAGAACATGGAAACTCCACCCAGATGGGGATTCGAACCGGGAATCCCTAGATGCTAAACACTAAGCCACCGTGCCACCCCTTGTACTATTATTATTATTATTATTATTATTATTATTATTATTATTATTATTATTATTATTATTAATGATGGCGGCACTGTGGTTTAGTGGAGTTTCCATGTTCTCCCCGTGTCCGCATGGGTTTCCTCCGGGTTCTCTGGTTTCCTCCCACAGTCCAAAAACATGGATCAAGTCAATTGAATTCTCCGAATTGCCCCATATAGAGTGTGTCTGTGTGAGTGAGTGTGTCCAGTGATAGATTGGTGTCCTGTCCTGGGTGTATCTGCCCAGCGCCCGAAACGTTGTCTCCTAAATGGGCATGGGGAACCCCCCGTGACCCTAGTAGAGGATAAAGCAGAAGATAATGGATGGATGAATTCCTAATGACAGTAGAGAACATCTAGAGTACAGCAGGTCCACAGCGAGGATATTTAAAGAACATGGCATACTGAAAAAGCCTTGATGGATGTTCTGTTGTTGTCATGATGACGCTCTTACAGGTGGATAGAGGGCGCCACTTATTGTGTACGGAGTTTGTACCGTGCCTCGTTACTTGTATACATACACGCTGTACACCGTCCACACACACAGCCATGCTGCAGAGCACAGTTGTTCAGAGTCGATGCTGATTTAATGCCGCGGACCCTGTGGCAGCTGAGAATGTCCAGGTTCCCATAACACAGCAGTAACAGCTATGACAACAAATTTATAACAGCACCAGATAAGAATTCCGCCTTAATCTTTGCGGCGCTGCAGTAAAGTGCCTTCCGCAGCTTTTTCACCGACCAAGGAGTAACCAAAAGTTTGTGTTGATAATCTATTTCGATGATCGCTGACTGCTGATCTGTCTGCTACACACAGCATCAAAGTGAAACCTCCCCGAAGCTCAGCAGGTTAACATGAGACGACGGGAACGCTCAGTGAGGGTCAGCCAGATAATATCGAGATATCAAGCATGATGTTACGTCCAGCACGCGGTCTAAATAAAGAGGACGTGAACGGTCAGTCAGCAGCCGGGTTGCGTTGAGTGAAAAATAAATAGCCACAGATAATCTTCAGCAAACATATCTGAGACAGGTACAGCTTTAATAATTAAGAGAATACGGAACTCTGCAACAGATCTGAATAAAAGTTTCAACAGACAACAGACAACAATTACTTTGAATGTTTTCTTTTGCTCTGTCTGACAAAAGTAGGGAGAGTCTTTCAGCAAAAAGACGATCGTCCGGTGCTCAATAAGGACAGTTTCAACATTATCGATCTTACATTTGACCTCTTATTGACCGCCACACAGACGATGAACTGCCATTATATAATCACCATACACACACACACACACACACACACACACACACACGTATATTTATTGTTTTTCGTGCTTGTGAATGCATTAATATGTATGTATATGTATGTGTGTGTATATATATATATATATATATATATATATAAAGTCACACACACATGTATATACACACACACACACACACACACATATACATACATATATATATAAATATATATACACATACATATATATACACGCACACATATGTATACACACATTTACACACATACACACACACTGTATATAAATATATACACACACACATATATATATATATATATATATATGCCCAGCGATGGATTGGCGCCCTGTCCTGGGTCTATCTGCCCAGCGCCCGAGACGTTCTCTCCTGGATGGGCATGGGGAACCCCGCCGCGACCCTAATAGAGGATAAAGCGGGAGATAATGAATGAATGAATGAATATATATATATATATATATATATGAATAAATGCATTCACAAGCACTAATTCCCACACGAACACATTACCACCTACTTTTTTTATATAGACCACACATTTATAACATGACATTTATTTAATGATGACGAGACAAGCCAGTAAAACAGAGTCGCTCCAGAAAGTCAGCAAAGGAAATACACAGAACCGGATTTATTCCTGGACGTACTTGCTCGTGGTATGCAAAAATGCTTGGGCTTGAACACACATGCACACACACACACACACACACACACACACACACACACACACACACACTGGCACACGCAGCCACACATACATATACACATGCATGCACGTACACATGCAATCATTTGTTTGGCAACAAGCAATCATCCCATTACGCAACACTAATTATCAGCAGTGCAATAAAATCATCAGTCAATAAAATCTATCATCTCTAAATAATTCCAGACCAAATTATTACCACAAAGAAAAAAACATCTCTTAAATAAACATAAAGCAGATTTGCAGGAGCAGTGAAAACAAGTCATCCTTAAAAAATCCAAAAAAAGCATCTTTCCAACACCCCCCCCCACGCACACACACACACACACACACACACAACAGAAAACTTCAAACCTATAGTATTACTATAAATCATTCCCAAATAAACTCAAACCCAATATATACATACATCCATTATCTTCCGCTTTATCCTCTCCTGGGGGGGAGGTTCCCCATGCCCATCCAGGGGAGAACGTTTCGGGCGCTGGACAGGACACCAATCTATCACTGGACACACACTCACACACACAGACACAATCTATATGGGGCAATTTGGAGCATTCAATTAACCTTGATCCATGTTTTTGGACTGTGGGAGGAAACCGGAGAACCCGGAGGAAACCCACACAGACACAGGGAGAAAATGGCAACTCCACCCAGATTGGGATTCAAACCAGGAATCCCTAGTGCTGAGAGGAGAACATGCTAAACACTAAACCAGCGTGCCACCCTAGGTTATTATCTTTGGTAATTATTACCCATCCATCCATTATCTCCCGCTTTATCCTCTATTAGGGTCACGGTGGGGTTCCTCATGCCCATCCAGGGGAGAACGTTTCGGGCGCTGGGCAGATACACCATGAACAGGACACCAATCTATCACTGGACACACACTCACTCACACAGACACACTCTATATGGGGCAATTTGGAGCATTCAATTGACCTTGATCCATGTTTTTGGACTGTGGGAGGAAACAGGAGAACCCGGAGGAAACCCACACAGACAAAAGAACATGAAAAATTCCACCCAGATTGGGATTCGAACTGGGAATCTCTAGTGCTGAGAGGAGAACATGCTAACCACTAAGCCACCGTGCCACCCTAGGTTATTATCTTTGGTCATTATTATTATTAACTATACACTCACCGGCCATTTTATTAGGTACAGCCACTAAATCAACTAATATATTATTTATAGCCAATACAGTCAATATAAAAGGAGCGAGAAGTAAATAAAAGGTATATATATAAACTCTTGTTATGAATTACAGTACAGCAGGTCCACAGCGAGGTTATTTAAAGAACATGAACTGCTGAAAAAGCCTTGACGCTTTCAAAACACGTTGATGATGCCAAAGAAAAACGGTTACCATGAAACGCGCCACGCTCTGAGCAGATGTGCAGTGTTTACGGCGTGTGACCGATGTGCTGTACGCGTCGTGAACATTGAGTACGATGGTTGTTCTGTAGCTGAAGCTGTTAAAGGTGAATACAGAGCGAGAAACTTGTTGTGTATTATTTTTCCTGATACCGTGCCTCTTTATGCTACACAAACGCTGCAGAGAACAGTTGGTTGGAGGTGGTGCTGATTCAACGTGCAGTACGGTTCTTCAGGACAATCATCAGCTGTCTATTACATTTATGGTCAGGTGGTAATGAGGTGGGGTAGTGGTGACCATGTCCGCCTCTCAGCACCGGGGATCCAGGTCCGAATCCCGATCTGGGTGGATTATCACGTATTAGGGTGGTGGATGATTGTCAGTACTGCAGTGACCCTAAGACTAACCCCACAATCCCAATCTGGGTGGGTCTTCACTGGGTTCTCAGGTTTTCTCCCACATGTTCAAAATATGTATTGAAGGGGAATCTGTTTTAAATTGCCCCTATCTAAAAAGTGTGGGGGTAAGTGTGTGTGATGGATTGGATTGGTGCCCTGTTCTGAGTGTATCTGCCCAATACTCAATATGTTCTCCCCGTGATGTGCATCCAAGCAGAGGAGGATAAGATGAGGTAAAGATGATGGAACCTCAATAAGTGTAGAACAAACTGCAACTCCCAGCCTGAAGGTGAAGCCTAGAGGTAAACCCTGAACGATGACCTCCTGATCCTCCTCTCTGATCTGCACTGCAGTCAAACCAGCTGGCTAGACTCCTCCTTCAACCTGAATTACAGCACTGATCCTAATCACGGGTGGCACGGAGGCTTAGTGGTTGGTATGTTCTCCTCTCAGCACTAGGGATTCCAGCTTCGAATCTCAATCTGGGTGGAGTTTCCATGTTCTCCCCGTGTCCACATGGGTTTCCTCCCACAGTCCAAAAATATGAGTTAAGGTCAATTGAATTCTCCAAATTGCCCCATATAGAGTGTGTGTGTGTGAGTGAGTGTGTGTCCAGTGATGGATTGGCACCCTGTCCTGGGTGTATCTGCCCAGCACCCGAAACGTTCTCCCCTGGATGGGCATGGGGAACCCCCCTGCGACCCTAATATAGGATAAAGCGGAAGATAATGAATGAAAGGATCCTAATCACTGAAACACGCTTCAGTCACACAGTCCTACCAAGACATTTTAAAAAGTCGAGTAATGAGGAGGGTGGCTTAGTGATTAGCATGTTCTCCTTTCAGCAGTAGGGATTCCAGTTTCGAATCTCAATCTGGGTGGAGTTTCCATGTTCTCACCGTGTCCGCGTGGGTTTCCTCCAGGTTCTCTGGTTTCCTCCCACAGTCCAAAAACATGGATCAAGGGCAATTAAATTCTCCAAATTGCCCCATATAGAGTGTGTGTGTGAGTGAGTGTGTGTCGGTGATAGATTGGTGTCCTGTCCTGGGTGTATCTGCCCAGCACCCCAAACGTTCTCCCCTGGATGGGCATGGGAAACCCCCCCAGCACCCCTCCCCCCCCCTCCCCCACGAGACCCAAGTAGACTTAATTTAAACGAGTCTCCAACAATGTCATAGTCAATAAAATGTATTATTGTTAATTTTTAATTGCAGTAGAGAAGATCTACAGTACAGCAGGTCCACAGAGAGGACATTTAAAGAGCATGAAACACGGTGGATGTTCTGCAGCTGAGGCAGTTACAGGTGGACAGAGGGGGCAACTTATTGTGTATTTCACAGAGAACGCAGAAAACATTGTAAACTTCTGTATGAGTTTGTGTTAAATCGCCATGCAGACGCGGTAATGAGGACACACTAGTGTCCTGTGTAGTACGGCCGGGGGACAACAGTCCTGCCGAGCTCTGCGTACATTACAGCAGGGACGTATGCGACGGTGGAGTGTCCATGTTCTCCCCGTGTCCGCGTGGGTTTCCTCCGGGTTCTCCGGTTTCCTCCTACAGTCCAAAAACAACTATCAAGGTTAAATGAATTCTCCAAATTGCCTCTATTATATACTTATCAGGGCAGCACGGTGGCTTGGTGTTTAGCATGTTCTCCTCTCAGCACTAGGGACTCCTGGTTCGAATCCCCATCTGGGTGGAGTGTCCATGTTCTCCTCGTGTCTGCGTGGGTTTCCTCCAGGTTCTCCGGTTTCCTCCCACAGTCCAAAAAACGTGGATCAAGGTCAATTGAATTCTCCAAATTGCCCAATATAGAGTGTGAGTGTGTGCTCAGCGATAGATTGGTGTCCTGTCCTGGGTCTATCTGCCCAGCGCCCGAAACGTTCTCCCCTGGATGGGCATGGGGAACCACCCCCCCCCCACCCGCGACCCTAGTACAGTTAATATAATGAATTATTGTTAATTATTAATTGCAGTAGAGAAGATCTACAGTACAGCAGGTCCACAGAGAGGACATTTAAAGAGCATGAAACACGGTGGATGTTCTGCAGCAGTTACAGGTGGACAGAGGGACATTGTAAACTTCTGTATGAGTTTGTGTTAAATCGCCATGCAGACGCGGTAATGAGGACACTGTGTCCTGTGCAGTACGGCCGGGGGACAACAGTCCTGCCGAGCTCTGCGTACTTTACAGCAGGGAAGTATGCGACGGCTCCGCGTCTGACAGCGTCGCAGCTTCGCAGTTGGCGGATAAACGCGGCGCGGAGCTAAAGTCCCGAGTCCGAACCGTAAAGCGAGACGAGCGGCGGAGACAACAGCGAGGAAAGTGTTTAAAGTCCCCGAAACAGAGCCCCGGAGAGCCGGGAGAGGGGGCAGGACGCGGCGCGGCGCGGCGCCGAGCGGAGCTTCACCTCTGACAGCGAAGCAGCGGAGAGACGAGCCGCGGATGAGGGACACCTACCTCCACACAGCCCGGCACTGATCCCAGAACGGATCCCAGCACTGACCCGAGAACTGCTCC
>JAFMOD010000177.1:82874-111888 GCA_019802435.1 Corydoras maculifer
ACACACACACACACACACACACACACACACACACACACACGCACCCACTCTAACACACATTCATATACACATGCATAAAGCAGCAGACGGCTACACGCAACACACACGAACAGCCTGTCACCAGACTATTAACATGAAGCCAGTATGATGTGCAGAACGGTCCTGATCTGAACATCTGATCAGAGTCTGATCTGAACATCTGAACCCTGATCTGAACATCTGAACCCCTGAACCCTGATCTGAACATCTGAACCCTGATCTGAACATCTGAACCCCTGAACCCTGATCTGAACATCTGATCAGAGTCTGATCTGAACATCTGAACCCCTGAACCCTGATCTGAACATGCTACAGCTGTCTGACTGACAGCACGGACCTAACATTACATTTACATTACATTTGGTCATTTATTGGATGCTTTTATCCAAAGCGACTTACAAGGAGAGCACAGGGTTCATCACAAAATCCCTGGAGCAATGAGGGTTAAGGGTCTTGCTCATGGACCCACAATGACTTCAGAGAACCTGGGATTTGAACCCCCAACCTTCAGATTGATAGCCCAACCACTGAGCTATTTTGCCCTAGGAGTTCAAACCAAGAGTCTGTTAATGTGGGTCCTTAAGTCTAATTTACTACAATTATACACACACACAATTATATATATATATATATGGGATTTCAACCCCCAACCTTCAGGACACCCTTACCATTGAGCTACCACGCCCTGAATAAATGAACGATAACTTCAGTGGACCTGGGATTTGAACCCACAACCTTCAGATTAAGACACCCTTACCATTGAGCTACCACGCCCCATATAAAGTGTGTGTGTGTGAGTTTGTCCGGTGATAGATTGGTGTCCTGTCCTGGGTCTATCTGCCCAGCGCCCGAGACGTTCTCCTTGGATGGGCATGGGGAAACCCCCTCCCCCAACAAACCCACACTACACACATACATCCACACAACACTCACTGCACCCACACTACACACACACACTACACCTACACTACACTCACACCACACCAAAACTACAAACCCACACTACACACATACATCCACACAACACCCACACCACACTACACACACACACTACACCTACACTACACTCACACCACTCACAACAAACCCTGACTACACACATACATCCACTCCACAACCACACGACACCCACCGCACCCACACTATACTCACACCACACCTACACTACACTCACACCATACCACACACCACACCCAAACTACACAAAACACTCACACCACACCACACACAAACTACACAATACACTTCCAACACATCCACAAGGCACCAACACCACACCCATCAACACTACACAAACACCACATCCACAACATACCCACTGCACCTACTCTACACTCACACCAAATCCACAACGCACCCACACACCACATCCATAATGCACCCACACCACACTACACACACACCACATCCATAACGCATCCACATCACACTACACTACACCCACACCTCACTACACCCACACTCACAATGCACCCACACTCACATTGCTCTGAAACTAATGATACATAGAACAATTAAGACAGGTGTCTACATACTTTTAACCCTGGATTATAGCTCTCATAGCTCATTGAGAATGAACCCTAAAGCCTATCCCTGCAAGAGCACGTACATAATATTCCAATACATGTTTCTACTACTTTATTTAATGACTTTTGTACTAATTACGGATTATCAAGCTAACTCATTAAAGCTGACAGATGAAGCGATATCGAGTTGCCAAACAAGACTGCATGACCCGTTAGCTGTCACATGAGACCACCTGAAAAAAAAAACAGTTCAGTTTTGGGTTTGACTCCGCCGGCCATGATGCACGCATGTCATACACGATGTGCTATCTGATACTGCAGCTCATAAACACAAGGTGTTGGAATGCACGGTACTTTCCGAACCCTGCAGACCTAAACAGCTAGAGATAAACAGAAAAGTGGAAATGCTTCAGAGTCCCCCCCCCCCCCCCTCAGCGCCTGAAGCTGTTCTGTGAACAGTGAGAAAAAGAACCGGTTTGCTTCAGTTTATGAAAATGATCCAGAAAACCCTGTTTTTGACTGAGCATGGAGGGAAGCAGGTAAGGTTGAGTATACACACACACACACACACATACACATACTCACTATATACACACATATATATACATATAAAACATTTATATATGGGTGGCATGGTGGCTTAGTGGGTAGCATGTTCTCCTTTCAGCGGTTCGAATCCCCATCTGGGTGGAGTTTCCATGTTCTCCCCATGGGTTTCCTACGGGTTTTCCGGTTTCCTCCCACAGTCCAAAAGCATGGATCAAGGTCAAGTGAATTGTCCAAATTGCCCCATATAGAGTGTGTCTGTGTGTGTGAGTGTGTGTCCAGTGATAGATTGTGTGTGTGTATACGTCTGTCTGTGTGTGTATATATATATATATATATATATATATATATATATGTGTGTGTGTGTGTGTGTGTGTACAAACGTACATACACACACACACACACAAACAAGTACACACACGCAGTATATAAAACAATGGCATCACTATGGCACTCAAAAGTGCCCCACACCACACACAAATGATTACATAGGGCAAGCGAGTAAGTGAAAGAGAGAGAGAGAGAGATATTGACAAAAAAAAAAAGCTGAAACTTTAACTTACGGAGTGACGCAGATGAACTTGGTCTTCAGGTACGGCTGAATGACTGAAAAACAAAAAGCAGGCACGTCACTAAACATTATTCTTTGCAGACAGGCTCATGCGCAGATGCACACATACACCGAGGGCGCACCGCAAACGATTACATGTGAACGCTCATCCGCAGATGAACACACGAAGATGCTTGTGTGCAGTGGGGCGCATGCAGACACTGGCGTGCAGACACTCATGCGCAGACGCTCACAGACGGGCAAGGTCACGGAGCGAATCGCTTGTGGAGACGTCATGCTGGATTGAGGGTTTAGCTGGGACTATGAGGAGCTCTGTTTTTGCTTAATGTAATTTGAGTGACGGGCCTTCATCCAAACTGACATGCAGGTGAGGCAGGCAGATCGTGGTGTCGTCAGGGGCAAAGGACAAGTGAAGCTGGGTGTCATCAGCATAGCAGTGCCAGGTCGCGGTATTGAAATGAATTATTTGTTCATTGATGGTTGTTTTTTCATGTAAGACGAAGCCAGACAGCTAAGCTAACCTAATACTGCTCATTTTAATTTAGCGAATTCCTATTTTTAATATAAATATAAAATGATGCAAAAAGATTTGATACAGGACAAAACCTGAAAGTATTGTTTTAAATGAATGTTCTATTTGTTTACATGGTCGTTTCATCTAATCACTCACATAATTTATCCAAAATTTAAAGACCATTTGAACTGAAGAATCGATTCTGAATTGCAAATCGATTCTGAATTCGTGACCTCAAAAATCGATTCTGAATCAAATCGTGACCTCAAAAATCGATTCTGAATCAAATCGTGACCTCAAAAATCGATTCTGAATCAAATCGTGACCTCAAAAATCGATTCTGAATCGAGACCTCAAAAATCGATTCTGAATTGAAAATTGATTCTGAATTGAATCGTAACCTCAAAAATCAATTCTGAATCGAATTGTGACCTCAAAAATCGATTCTGAATCGTGACCTCAAAAATCGATTCTGAATCGTGACCTCAAAAATCGATTCTAAATCGACCTCAAAAATCGATTCTAAATCGAATCGTGACTTCAAAAATCGATTCTGAATGGAATCGTGACCTCAAAAATCAATTCTGAATCGAATCGTGACCTCAAAAATCGATTTTGAATCGACCTCAAAAATCGATTCTAAATCGAATCGTGTCTTCAAAAATCGATTCTGAATGGAATCGTGACTTCAAAAATCGATTCTGAATGGAATCGTGACTTCAAAAATCGATTCTGAATGGAATCGTGACCTCAAAAATCGATTCTAAATCGAATTGTGACCTCAAAAATCAATTCTGAATCGTGACCTCAAAAATCGATTCTGAATCGTGACCTCAAAAATCGATTCTGAATCGTGACCTCAAAAATCGATTCTGAATCGTGACCTCAAAAATCGATTCTGAATCGTGACCTCAAAAATCGATTCTGAATCGACCTCAAAAATCGATTCTAAATCGACCTCAAAAATCGATTCTAAATCGAATCGTGACTTCAAAAATCGATTCTGAATGAAATCGTGACCTCAAAAATTGATTCTGAATCGAATTGTGACCTAAAAAATTAATTCTGAATCGAATCGTGACCTCAAAAATCGATTCTGAATCGTGACCTCAAAAATCGATTCTGAATGGAAAGGAGACCTCAAAAATCGGAATTGAATCGCCAGACATAGAGATTGGCACCCCTACAGGTAACCGTAATATAATAACTGTAGAAAAGGTAAACTGGCTCCGCTCCATGTTACACTAATCTAAAGCCAGAGCCGGTGGTTTGGCTCGAGTCCTGGGAACACTGTCTCACTTTTCATAATGGCGCCCCGCCAAGCCACGACACCAAGGACTCATGATGCACATTACGTTTCGGCTCTCTGTAAAGACGGCAGTGCAAAGACACCCGTCCCCTCAGTAACGGTGCTCAACCCTCCTGTATGTGGGCCAATTAAAGGAAAAGCCACCTGCCCTGCTTTCCATGATCCATGACATTCTCAGAAAGCTGCACAGCGGCGTGTCTTGTAAACAAACATTGTTTTGGTTCGAGACGAATCCCCACGTGAAAAAAAAAAAAAAAGACACGTTTCCAGGAATGCCACGGGGTTTTCCATAAATTTGGAACATCTCTGAAAACATTTCGGAGTAGAACCCTGGTCTCTGGTGGTATTCTACATCGACGTGTGAGTTTTGACACCATGCCGATGCAAAGATTTCCACCCCAGAAAGGAAGAGATGATGTTGAAGCATTTCCTCGGTTATAATTAGGGCTGCAACTAACGATTATTTTGATAATCGATTAATCGGTCGATTATTTTTTCGATTCATCGATGAATCGGATAAGTGCAATTTTTTTTCCCCATGTCTTTACATTTACATTTAATCATTTAGCAGACACTTTTATCCAAAGATGGATGTTTTTCAGTAAAATTATTCTATAGTATAGTATTATATATAGTAACTTCATTCAAAATGTTTAAGTTAACATTTCCTGTAATTAATGAACAACACAATGAAAGAAATAATGTATCATCTAAACATCCCTCACTTAACAACAAAAGTCAACTTCAAATAACACATGATACTTAGTTGCCCTCAGTAATGAACCAAATATTGTCTGTTCTGTAGCCTATTGGGAAAAAATTAACTAACAAATGAACTAATTAACAATCAGCTTTTGGAAAAAAATTAACTAACAAATGAACTAATTAACAATCAGCTTTTGGAAAAAAATTAATTAACAAATGAACTAATTAACAATCAGCTATTGAAAAAAAATTAATTAACAAATGAACTAATTAACAATCAGCTATTGAAAAAAATTAACTAACAAATGAACTAATTAACAATCAGCTATTGAAAAAAAATTAATTAACAAATGAACTAATTAACAATCAGCTATTGAAAAAAATTAACTAACAAATGAACTAATTAACAATCAGCTATTGAAAAAAATTTATTAACAAATAAATAAATTAACAATCAGCTATTGAAAAAAATAAATTAACAAATGAACTAATTAACAATCAGCTATGAAAAAAAAAAACGAAATTAGCCAGTTAACAAAAAAAAATACCTTTTGTGTGAAATTTCAATTGGACACCGGGACATATGTGTCTGCTTTGCACACTGTGTACAAGGCTTCCCGTTTGTCTCGACGCGGTTTGAAAGCGGGGGGCGGGGGCGCCGCACGCAGTCTCCCAGTGCCGGGACATTTAAAGTCGCGTACTTTGACGCCATGCGCGTGTGCGCATCAATCCCCCATACTGCTATTGATCCGCTAAAAACCAGGACATTTCCTCACTTTAAAAAATAAACCGGGACACGACGTATTCGTATATTCGTATTCGGAAATACGGACGTATTCGTATAACGGACGTTAAGACACGTTCTCTATCGCTGTTATTATCCAGTTAACGACCAAATACAGCATGACGCTGCTCTACCGGTCTGATAGTGTGACGTTGCGTTACGTTGATTCACTTCAAAACTAAAGACTCTCGGGATGTTGTAGTGATTTATCTGCTGTTCAGCTTCATCCTCATCAGTGTTGAGTTTCAGGTGGTGTATCATCACCGTGCTGCTGCGCATGTTCACAGAGCTGCATGTTCCACGTTCTTTATTTTCAGCGTTGGCTGTGTTTCATTTGTACATTTATCAACTTGTCTCTCTAAAACTATAGTACTATAAACAATGGTTGCCACTACTAATGTAGAACTTTAAATAACACCTGCCTCTAAAACTAACATACTATAAACTGCTGCCACTACTACTGTAGAACCTTAAACAACGGCTGCCATGACTATTATAGTCCCTTAAACAACAGCTGCCACTCCACTTAGGTATGTTAAAGAAGGACTGCCACTGCTAACAGAGTGCCTTAAACAATGGCTGCCACTACCACTGAAGTATGTTAAAGAAGGACTACCGTAGAACCTTAAACAATGGCTGCTACAGGGTTCATGGCGACATTGTGTGTTGAGGTGATGAAAAGTTTAGGTCTCCTACCACAACTAGGGTCTGGGAACTCCCCATCAGGCTGAGCTTCGGGCCTGCAGTACTTGCCGAACGCCTCTTCTTTAGGGATGTCGGGGAACAGATAGACGAGTGGAGACACCAGGATGTTGGTGGCATCCATGATCTTATAGCCCATGATGATCTCAGCAAAGGACATGCTGTTGAGCTGCTGCTTAGTGTACGGCTCCACCGACTGGATCTGGGTCTTACCTGCATGAGAACCCAGGACAAATCATTTATCATCATCATCATGTACAATCCCGAAGTCATGTACGGAATGAGAACTCAGGTTCTCCCACACACTCACCACTGATGTCTTTCTCCACCCAGGTAAACGTGATGCCTCCCTCCTTACTGCTCTCGCTGAAGCGCAGCAGGAACGTGCCCGGAGGCTTCGGGCTGAGGATGGCCCTCTCCCGCTCCTTACTGATGAAGCCCATGATGTACCTGCCACACGAGCAAACACACAGAGGGATGGAACCCACCTCAGTCCACTGGGCTAGTGCTGAGGTTTTAGTGGGAGCCCAATTCATCCAACCACCCATCCATTAAACAATCACCACTAGGAGGGCAATGCTGTTGTAACTCAATACGCACCAGCACTATGTCTTTTTCATATTGGGGTAGTTGTAGGCTTGTGGTTAAGATTAAGGAACCAGCCTTGCGACCTGATGGCCACCGGTTCGATTCCTGGTCCCACCAATCAGGATTAAACTGACTTTAATCCATTGGGTTTGGTGCTGAGATGCTTGTGGGATCCCAATTCATCCAACCACCCATCCATTAATCACTGACCACAAGGGCCACCATGAGGGCAAAGCTGTGGTGACTCAATACGCACCAGCATTATACCACTTTTTCATATTGGGGTAGTTGTAGGTTTGTGGTTAAGGTTAAGGTACCAGCCTTGCGACCTGAAGGTCGCCGGTTCGTTTCCTGGGCTCACCAATCAGGATTGAACTGACTTCAGTGGGTCACTGGTAAGGCCTCACTGGGTTGGTGAGGCCAACAACGTTGGTGCTGAGGTTCCAGTGGGATCCCAATTTGTCCAACCACCCATCCATTAATCACTGACTACAAGGGCCACTAGAAGGGTAAAGCTGTGGTGACTCAATACACACCAGCATTATGTCTTTTTCATATTGGGGTAATTGCAGGTTTGTGGTTAAGGCTAAGGGACCAGCTTTGCGACCTGAAGGTCGCCGGTTCGATTCCTGGGCTCACCAATCAGGATTGACTTCAGGCCACTGGGCTGGTGAGGCCAACAACGTCGGTGCTGGTGTTCTAGTGGGATCCCAATTCATACGGGATCCCCAGAGCTGAGAGGAGAACATGCTAAGGCATCATGCCATCCAACCTCAATATTAATATTAATAATATCATTGATAAAAGGGTGGCACAGTGGCTTAGTGATTTGGGGATTCCTGGTTTGAATCCCAATCTGGGTGGAGTTTCCATGTTCTCCCTGTGTCCATGTGGGTTTCCTCCGGGTTCTCCGGTTTCCTCCCACAGTCCAAAAACATGGATCAAGGTCAATTCTCTATTTCTCTAAATTGCCCCATATAGAGTGTGTGTGTGTGAGTGAGTGTGCGTCCAGCTATAGCTTGGCACCCTGTCCTGGGTGTATCTGCCCAGCGCCCAAAACGTTCTTCCCTGGGCATTAGGAACCCCCCCGCCACCCGAGTAGAGGATAAAGTGGAAGATAATGGATAGATGGATGGATGGATGGATGGATGGTTCAGATGCCTGTAACTTGAGTGAGTGTGTATGTGAGAGCTCTTACCCCTCGTTCCACAGAGCCAGGATGTACTTCTTCACCAGGTCAATGATATTATCCAACCAGACCCAGAAGGAGAACCCCTTTCCCGCCATATTCTCCTGCAGACACACATCACGCTCAGCGTTAAGCAGCCCGACCCTTCACTGCTTCACAAGACTTTATAAATAACAGGAACCATCACGGGAACCTACTTTGCAGAACTTGGCCCAAGTGATCTGACAGCCAGAGTAGTTAACACAAGGCCCTAAAGACATAACGGAAAGTTAGCATGTTCTCCATCCTTCATAAGAATAACACAGCCGCACATTCAGTCTCATACCCAGCAGCTTCTCCGCCAGCGTGGTGAGCTGCTCGATGGTTAGGCCTCGTTTGGTCGTAGAGGAGAACTGCCAGCTCAGAACCTCAGCCACCTGATCCCATGTTCCGACCGGGGGCTTAGTGAAGAAGTTGACGTTCTGAAAGACAACGGAGAAGGTTCCTCATGCATGTCCCGCATGGTGAATAGAGGAAGCTGTTGAGTATATCACTCACCTTCGGATGGTTGGTCAGCATGTTGTACCACAGGATGGACGCCCACGCGTTGGGCATCTGACAGATGTTAGATATGACTACGACAGGAAGAGAGTGGGTCTGTAGGGAGAAAGGGGACAGAGCACTGGTTGAGACACGACACACAGAGAACGTATGAAGAACCACGTGCTAAAGATAGGAAAAGAAAACGACCAGAGTAAGAGAGTAACAAATCTGATAAACAGAAACGTTCTGAGCGACCATCTTTATCATCTTGACACTTAATCCTATATACTAGAGTCACACAGGGATGGGGGGGGTTATACACACTGAACAGGGCACCAATCGATGGCTGAGCACACACTATATAAGGGCAATTCACCTTGAAGGGTGTGGCAGCTCAGTGGTTTGGGTGTTGGTCTCCAATATCTAAATTGTGGGTTCAAATCCCAGGTCCAATAATACTGGGATCCCAGGACCATTAATACTGGGATATTAATAAGTTGTTTTGGATAAACATATCTGCTAAACCATCCAGGGGAGAACGTTTCGGGCGCTGGGCAGTTACACCCAGGACAGGGCGCCAATCTATCTATCTATCTGGGCACACACTCACTCACACAGGCACACACTATATGGGGCAATTTGGGAAACTCAATTGACCTTATGCCATGTTTTTGGACTGTGGGAGGAAACCGGAGAACCTGGAGAGCATGGGAACTCCACCCGGATACTCTATATGGGGCAATTTCGAGAATTCAATTGACCTTGATCCAGGTTTTTGGACTGTGGGAGGAAACCGGAGAACATGGAAACTCCACCCGGATTGGAATTCGAACCTGAATCCCCAGTGCTGAGAGGAGAACATGCTAACCACTAAACCACCTTGGTGCCCAACTTACAACTATTCTTATAAATATTAACATGATAGCTTGGATTAAAGTACAGGGTCAGAAATAAACGAACAGCCCTCGAGGAATGAGGATTAAGAAGCCACACTGACACTTTTATTGAACTTGGGATTCGAACCCCATTTTAAAAAGGAGGAATCCCTAAAGACTAAGGCTGAAGACGAGATCCATCTGCCCTGAAAACTCCATAAAGACTAATAATCGCTGATATACTGTACAGAATTAAACCTCCTTAAAAACACATTCAGCATGTTAGTTTAAATATTCAGATGTTTGAGTAAACAAATGCATTTTGTATAGTTTTGTAATTTAAAAAGCACAAATTATAAACTGTTTGAATATTAGTGTCATTGTGCCCTCTAGTGGACAATCAATTTAATGACCGTACTTAACTTTCAATGGTTTCTTTTGCAAAATATTGGTCTCTTTAAACACTGTTGATATGGTTCCATTAATCCATTATGTTACACTTTATTCTCTACTAGGGTCGCGGGGGGGTGAGAGGGGGAGAACTTTTCAGGCCAATCCATCACTGGACACACACTCACTCACACAGACAAACACACTTTATATGGGGCAATTTGGAGAATTCAATTGACCTTGATCCATGTTTTTGGATTGTGGGAGGAAACCGGAGAACCCGGAGAAAACCTACACGGACACGGGGAGAACATGGAAACTCCACCCAGATGGAACCTGGAACCCTAGTGCTGACCACTACACCACCATGCTGCCCAGATCACTTTATCACTCTATTCATCCATCCATTATCTTTCAGTTTATCCTCTATTAGGGTCGCAGAAGGGGGGGGGGGTTCCCCATGCCCATCCAGGGGTGAATGTTTCATGCACTGGGCAGATACACCCAGGACAGGACACCAGCCTATCACTGGACACACATTCACTCACACAGACACACTCTATATGGGGCAATTTGGAGAATTCAATTGACCTTGATCCATGTTTTAGGGTTGTGGGAGGAAACCGGAGAACCCGGAGGAAACCCACACAGACACGGATCTTCACCCAAATTGGAATTCGAACCGGGAATCCCAAGTGCTGAGAGGAGAACATGCCAATCACTAAGCCACCGTGCCGCCCTCCACTCTAGCTATAAAATCTTAGTTGTTCATTCCCATCGTACAAAAGCAGTCTCAGCTGCTCAGTACAGAGCTTTGAAACTGTGGCATGGTTGCCAGCGTGACCTCGTCAGCCTTCATCAGAGTGCAACAATCCCCAGGACTGACTGTATGACAGAATGAATAATTCTTCTGCTGAACCATGTGATCGTGCAGCCAGCTGGAACACGGCGCAGGTTCCCGAAAAGGATTTGAAATCACAGAGCCGCAGTCGGTAACGAGAACACTAATGAAAATCTCAGAACAGCCAGCTGCTATTCAACACAGAACAAAAGCACTTTGCTTTGCAGCATTCTGTCATAATAATAATAATAATAATAATAAATAATAATTATGGCAAATCAACCGAAATCTGTATATGATTTTTAATAAACTACAAGTCAATTACAGCATTTATTTATTTACTTATTTAATACAGAAAACAGGTTTCTGAGGTCAGAAAATTACTTTAATGTCATCCATTCATTCATTATCTTCTGCTTTATCCTCTACTAGGGTCGCAGGGGGGGGGGGGGGGGGTTCGGGCGCTGGGCAGATACACCCAGGACAGGACGCCAATCTATCACTGGACACACACTCACTCACACACACACTCTATATGGGGCAATTTGGAGAACTCAATTGACCTTGATTCATGTTTTTGGACTGTGGGAGGAAACCCGAAGGAAACCCACGCGGACACGGCGAGAACATGGAAACTCCACCCAGATGGGGATTCAAACCGGCAATCCCTAGTGCTGAGAGGAGAACATGCCAACTACTAAGCCACCATGCCACCCTAGTTTAATGCCATTTTTAAATTGAATAACGTGCCAGCCAAAAGTTTGGCCACGCCCCCTTCCTGCTCCATCATATATGTCCTCCACTTCTCATATAGCTGGAGTTTGTAGTTTTATAATTGCAGACTGTAGTCCATCTGTGTTCTTTGTTGTTGTTAGTTCTGTTGGTTCTCTGTTCTTGAGGTCAGCAGCATCACAGAACAGGTAGCATTTGGGTGGTGGATTGATTGTCAGTTCTGCAGTGACACTGATGTGGTGGTGGGGGATAGGACTAATGCCCCAAAGAGTCTATTGTATTCTGTCTGAATTTATTGTATTGATTAAATGGAGACAGGCCCCTTAGATTTCAGCGATTGTTTGAGGTTCTCCTGAACTCTGAAGCAGTTTTGTGTGTTTAATTAAAATGGGATGTCGCACCTCAAGGTCGATCTTCAGGCCCTGATGGTAAACCTCCGTTTCAAAGGTGATGAGATGAAGTTCCTCTGTGACGATCAGAGAAGCCTGAAATCATAAGATGAAGCTTCATAAATATAAACTGAGTGATCACGAGATGAGTTAGCATTTATATTCCAACCTTTTTAATTTGATCTAAACATGTATTGTGTTTGTGTGTTTAAGGGGAAGAGACCTGAGTTTGAGTTGGATGTAAATGCTTTAGATCATCCATCCATCCATTATCTACCGCTTTCTCCTCTACTAGGGTCGCGGGGGGTTCCCCATGTCTGTCCATCCAGGGGAGAACGTTGCGGGCGCTGGGCAGATACACCCAGAACAGAGGGGCAATCTATCACTGGACACACACTCTATATGGGGCAATTGGAAAAACTCAATTGACCTTGATCCATGTTTTTGGACTGTGGGAGGAAACCGGAGAACCCGGATGAAACCCACGTGGACACAGGGAGAACATGGAAACTCCACCCAGATGGGGATTCCAACCGGGAATCCCTAGCGCTGAGAGGAGAACATGCTAACCACTAAGCCACCGTGCCGCCATACCCATCTGTCCATTATCTTCCGCTTTATCCTCTATTAGGGTCGCGGGGGGTTCATCATGCCCATCCAGATACACCCAGGATGGGGCACAATCTATCGCTGGGCACACACTCACTCACACTCTATATGGGGCAATTTGGAGAACACACTCACTCACACAAACACACACTATATGGGGCAATTTGGAGAATTCAATTGACCATGATCCATGTTTTTTGGACTGTGGGAGGAAACCGGAGAATCCGGAGGAAACCCACACGGACACGGGGAGAACATGGAAACTCCACCCAGATTGGGATTCGAACCGGGACTTTTATTTGAGTAAAATGTACTAAGTGAGTGAATGTTGAGTTGTTGGACATCCCATGTTTGGAGTCTGGACTGTGGATGAAACTTACATCACTGTTGGTCCGTCCGCCATTACCACACCTCTGTTCTCGTAGAGTCTGGAAGGGAGAACGAAAGAACCACATAATCATTAATAAGTTCACAGGCTCCGCCCCATCACGCCTCTGCACCACAGCTTTTATTTATTTATTTATTTGTGTTTTAACGCCATATTTAGCATTTGTGTGCTATCCAATGGCAGGATATGGTACTTTTTTACAGTCTGTATACTTTCACTTAGTCCTTATATTCCAGTCACTCATATATTTCCATTTTTAATCTTTTTAGCCGTGAGATATCTCCACACGATGACTTGATCTATGCACCGTCCATGGTGGGTTCTTGGTCCGTTGTCGATTTTCGGTTGTATGAAGTTTGTTTCTGGTCTGGATGTCCCATTCAGTTTGCCATTTTACCACAGCTTTTAAAGAGCGGTTTAAACCCCCCCCATGGTGCATCAGTTCTACTCACCAGATGTTTAAATTCAGCCGACAGGCTTCCGTTGTTGGACTCCTCCATGTTCATCACTTTGGTATTGGTACCCAGGATGTTAAACTTACGGGATCTAAAGGACAATAAAAACAGAGGGATTGATCAAGATATGGCAACTGGTTCGGGGCATAGTGGACACTCCAGTGTGTTACTTGGTGGGACCGGAAATGGAACCGGGGACCTTCAGGTCGCAAGGCTGGATCCCTAACAGGACCTCACAATGGTGCAGTTAGTCGTCGTTTCATTCATGAAGATTCATTCATGTGTGGAGTTTGCATGTTCTCCCTATCCCTGAATTTCATCATAACATAGGCCTGGTAGCTCAGTGGTTAGGATGTTGGGTTATCAATCTGAAGGGTTCAAATCCCAGGTCCACTGAAGTTACCAATGTGGGTCATTGAGCAAGACCTTTAACCCTCATTGCTCCAGGGATGTTGAGATTAACCCTGTGTTCAGCTTGTAAAAAAAGAGTCCATTAAATGACCAAATGTAAACGTAAATAATGATGTTGAGGCCTCTTAAGATTAATTATTACTAACGATTATTACTTTTAACCAGGACTTAATGTAAACACTGCCCAGCTATAGACTGGCACCCTGTCCAGGGTGTATCTGCCCAGCGCCCGAACCCTTATTTGTGACAGTGTGATGATGGTGAACGTGGTGGTGCTCACCCTCGAATGGCTGCAACATCTCCAGACTCTCTGCAGGAATGAGAACGTCTGATGTTAGAACCTGCATCATCGTTATGGGTTTGTATAAAGTCCTCACAGCTGCCTGACGGATCGCACACTTACTTGTCAATGCACACTTTGATTTTCAGCTGGTAATTCAGTTCGGGAAATTTAACCAGTAACCTAAAAAAAACAAAGCAAAAACCTCGGGGTTGAAGATTCTGCAGGTTCCACTGTGGGTTCAAGTGAGTGTCATGTTCTAAAGCAACCTTACCGGACTTTGTTGGTGAACTGCACTCCCGTCTTGATAACCAGAGGTCTGTCTGGGTGCATGGGCATGCACGGCTGTCTTTCCACTACGAACGCACTGCAATGACACACACAGAGCACCAGGGGGCACTTAGCCTCTACATGTACTTTCACCCGACAGACGTTCTGCGGGAGGATTTAACGCGGCTCACCTCTTCATGAGATTGCGGAACAGGTCTACGATTTTTTCCTCCAGGGCGGGACGGTGTTGTACTATGGGGTCTCCTTTGTATGAGACCTTCTGCTGAAGCTCCTCCAGCTTCTTTATCTGCTGCCTGATCTGCAGCTGGGACTCAGCCAGAGATGTGAACCTGAAGAACAGAGAGGGAATGACAGGGTTAGGCTTAAGGCCATCGTCTAGAACCAGTGAGAAATGATAGACAGAACGTAATGTGAGGTTTCAATGAGCAGCAAAAGCCACGCTTTTCATGAAGTTAGAGAACATGAAGACCACAAGGGGCGGCACGGTGGATTAGTGGTTAGCATGTTCTCCTCTCAGCACTAGGGATTCCCGGTTCGAATCTCAATCTGGGTGGAGTTTCCATGTTCTCCCCTTGTCCGTGTGGGTTTCCTCCAGGTTCTCTGGTTTCCTCCCACAGTCCAAAAACATGGATCAAGGTCAAGTGAATTCTCCAAATTACCCCATATAGAGTGTGTTTGTGTGAGTGAGTGAGTGTCCAGTGATTGATTGGTGTCCTGTCCTGGGTGTATCTGCCCAGCGCCCTAAACGTTCTCCCCTGGAGGGGCATGGGGACCCCCCCGCAAACCTAGTAGAGGATAAAGTGGAAGATAATGGATGGATGGATGGATGAAAAACAACAGGTGCTGTTGGATTAACAGGGGAACCTTTGTTCCGCTGACTTCAGATATCACCGCATTCATCCATCCATTATCTTCCACTTTATCCAGCGTCACGGGTGGGGGGGGGGGGGGGGTCACCTTTCGGGCGCTGGGCAGATACACCCAGGACAGGATGCCAATCTATCACTGGACACACACTCACTCACACACACACACTCTATATGGGGCAATTTGGAGAAATCAATTGACCTTGATCCATGTTTTTGGACTGTGGGAGGAAACCGGAGAAGCCGGAGGAAACCCACGCGGACACAGAGAACATGGAAACTTCACCCAGATTGGGATTCGAAGCGGGAATCCCTAGTGCTGAAAGGAGAACATGCTAACCACTAAGCCACCCTGCCACCCTTCTAATTAATTACATAAATTTTTTTGAATTGGGTCCCAATTATAATATTTATATATATATATAAATTTCTTTGTTCTGTTTTCTATATTAAACACGACATTTATTCTTTATAAAATGTGTTTTATGTCATTTTTGTCTCTATAACAAACGAATTGAATTGAGGTTCCTCATCGAGTGTTTTCGGACGCATCAACAACAAAAACGGAGGTAATTAAAATGCACAATAGGTGTAAAAATAAGGAGGTGTATCTAATAAAGTGGCCGCTAATCGTCCATCCTCTACATAGAACCCCCGATTTTTCAGACTGCAGAAGACGTTCCATCTGAATCTCTGAACAGACAGCGTACCATGTCTCCAGCCGGTCCAGGCAGATGTTGGGAGGTCCTCCGATGCAAGCGATCTGTTGTCTCCTCTTCCATTCCGCCAGCTCCTCATCAGTCAGGTTCTTCTGCACGAAGTCCATGGCCTGCAGCAGACCTGCCATCTCGGTCACGATTTGCTGCGGGAACGATAACCACGGAGCTCAGTCACCTCTGACCACCTGTTAATCCCTAATCCCCAATGTATCAGTGAACACATGAGTGAGTACTCCCGCCTCACCCTCCTCAGCTGGTCCAGGGCGCTCAGCATCTGCTCCAGCTGTGCCATCTTCTGCCTGGTGGCCGCAGCCTGGCTGTTTCCATTAAGGTCCTGGGACAACTCTGAAAAACCCCCAACACAATAAAGTCTCAACTACTGTAAGTACACACAGAGAAATCTGCCCTCCACATTTAACCCACCCGTGCAGTGACACACACACACTGAGTGAAGTGAGCATCATGGCTGAAGCGGTGGGCAGCCCTATATATAGTGTCTAGGGTGCAATTGGGGTTGGACGCCTTACTCGAGGGCAGCCGTGGTACTCTGTGCAACCGGGAATCAAACCAGAAACCTTCAGGTCGCACGGCTGGATCCTTAACCACAAACCTACAACTGCCCCACAGTGGTGCAGTTAGTGGGGGAAACACGGTGGTTACAGCAGGCTGCCGTCCACTCACAGAAAAAAGATTCATTCATGTGTGGAGTTTGCATGTTCTCCCTATCTGGGCTGTTCTGGTTCCGGTTTCCTCCCACAGTCCAAAAACATGGATTCGAGGTAAATCGCCTGCTCTAAATTGCCCCTATTAAGTGTGAGTGTGTCATGTGATGGATTGGCACCCTGTCCTGGGTGTATCTACCCAGTGTTCGAAATGTACAAACCTAGTCCGTAGTATAGGATTAAGCAGAAGATAATGAGATGAGGGCGGCACGGTGGCTTAGTGGTTGGCATGTTCTCCTCTCAGCGATAGAGATTCCCGGTTCGAATGGGTGGAGTTTCCATGTTCTCCCCGTGTCCATGTGGGTTTCCTCCGGGTTCTCCGGTTTCCTCCCACAGTCCAAAAACATGGATCAAGGTCAATTGAGTTCTCCAAATTGCCCCATATAGAGTGTGTTTGTGTGTCCAATGATAAGTTGGCACCCTGTCCTGAAATGTTCTCCCCTGGATGGGTATGGACAACCCCCCCCCACACAACCCTAATAGAGGATAAAGTGGAAGAAAATGGATGGATGAATAATGAGATGAGATTATTAAACCACATATGTAAACATCCATCCTGAATGGCACAATGTAGACAAATGCATCATCAGTCCGCCATCAGTGGAGAAAAACCTTTGAGACTGATACTGTATGGATAGTTTCAGATTGAGGTTTCAGTTTCAGTCTAAAAGGTCCAGGTGTTGGGTGTTTCCTGATGCCGTGACTGTGAGCCTCCCACCTCCAGCACTCTTCAGCGTCTTGTAGTTAAAGTCAAAATCATCCTGCAGGTTTTCCAGCATCTTCATCTTCTGCTCCATGTCCTGAAACACAGGCCAACAGAACATCATTAGGTTTGACAGATCCTGTCCTCAGTCCTCACTGCATCCTCAACTGATCTGTGTTACTACGACCATACTCTCTCTGTCTCAAAGTGAAGAGAGGGATTACCGGGACATCAGTGGACATGTCAATATCAGTACGGCCTGAGGACTTCACAGTTAGGACTTACGTTTCTCTAACTGGAAATACTTAGTGGTTAGCATGTTCTCCTCTCAGCACTAGGGATTCCTGGTTCGAATCCCCATCTGAGTGGAGTTTCCATGTTCTCCCCGTGTCCACGTGGGTTTCCTCCGGGTTCTCCGTTTTCCTCCCACAGTCCAAAAAGATGGATCAAGGTTAATAGAATTCTCCAAATTGCCCCATATACAGTGTCTGTGTGTGTGAGTGTGTGCCCAGTGATAGATTTGTACCCTGTCCTGGGTCTATCTGCCCAGCGCCTGAAATGTTCTCCCATTGGGGAACATAATGGTAAAAGATAATGGAAGGATGGAAATACTAAATATAAAAGCTTTCATTATTTTTGTAAAAACATGCTGAATAAAAAAATAATAATAAGGAACTGGACATTAACGGTTAAAAAGTCGAAACAGCACACCACTGGTCTGCATTCCCTGACGGGAGCAATTACAAACTACAGCCCCAAGGACAGTTTGGTATCTTGAATGCATGCATCAGCATGGCTTTGAAATGTGGGAGGAAACTGGACCCAGAGAAAGCCTTCCACACACAGGGAGGACATGCAAACTGCACAAGCTTGCTGCAGTACCACTGCACCGCTGGTGACAACTTACTAAGAAAACAAGGATCCCAAATTGAACACACAGCATTGTGTTGTGTGACTGATATAAACACATCCCCATCACGAATCCCCCCCCTGGATGGGCATGGGGAACCCCCACCCAGCCGTGACCCTAGTAGAGGATTATGTGTAAGATAATGAGATGAGCGAATAATTGAATAATGCTTAAATAATACGGTACTCATTTTTTACCTTGGAAAGAAAAGAGACGGAGAGAGGCACGTGTCAGACGCTCGTTGCCGTGGTAACCATCATTTGTTTGCCTGTTGCACTTCTGTTTAAATTTGTGAAGATGTTCGCAAGCGCATATATAACCTTCATTGAGGATGAGATGGGTACCACAGCTTGTGGTAGCTCAGTGCAATCTGAAGGTTGTCAGTTTGAAACCCAACGTTACCAATGTGGGTCCTTAAGCAAGACCTTTACCCCTTATTCCTCCAGGAGTGCCAACCCTGTACACTCTGACCGCAACCATCAAGTTGGCACTCTTGTAAGTCCCTCATACGGTCATCATGCTGGCCAGAACGAGCCAGTAATACAGGACATTTAGGAGGCACACAATGCCTACCAAGAAGTCAGGATTAAATTAGCCTCACGATTTAGAGACAGCCTGATTAAAACCACCACCACGCCCGTGAGCACGAAACCTGAGAGCTACAGAAATAGATAGGTATGTTTTAATATCAGAGCAGGGCTCAGAGTGTTTTCAGGAAGCCAACAATGAAATAAGCTTCCCAGCATGTGAGGCTAATTTAAGCTCAGCATTAGAAAACAAAGATCTTTGAGCGGAATGGGCTCTTTAAAGGTGTTTACGTGCACGTCAGTCATATGAATGTGTGGGGTGTATTGTGACGTTGCTTTCAGGCAGACGTGGACAGATTCTTTGTAAGAGGCAGGTGAGTCACAAACACACTGACCTAAAACAGCGCACAACTTAACAAAGACGATCAGTCAGTAACGATCATCCATACAGAGAGGCACGGTGGATTCCTCCAGGTTCTCCCACGGTCTAAAAATATGGTTTCAAGGGGGATTCGCTGCTCAAAATTGCCCCTATAATAGTGTGTGGGCGTGGATGTGGATTTAATAAAAATTAAATATAGCAGCGTGTAAGTAATGTAAATATGAATCTATAATAGCAATAGAAGAGCAATAAAAAAAATAATAAAATCTAACAGCAAATATTTTTTAAATAATTTAAATATAATTTTCTTATATAAAAATAAATAAAATATAGCAGCGTATAATAAAAAGGTAAATATAAAAATATAAAAGCAATAAATAAATAAATAAAATATTGTAGTGTATAATGAAAATGTAAACAAAAAAATATAATACCAATAAAAAAAAACATAGCAGCATATATATATATATATATATATATATATATATATATATATATATATATATATATATATATATATATATATAAAATAGCAATAAAAAAATTATAATTAAATATAGCAGCGTATAATAAAAAATGTAAATATAAAAATATATAATAGCAATAAAATCTAAAATTAAGTTATAGCGGCAGTGAGATAAGAAGAACTAATTCAGTCTTTATAAAAGACAGTAAAGTGATGCTGTTACAGACCTGCACGCGTTTCCTGATGTCCTGGAGGTTATGTTCCAGGAGCTGCTGTTTCTCTGTTACCACTGTACCACTGTGCTGGGCAGCTTGACCATCCTGTACAACAAACGGACAAAAACAACAATCACCCTTTAATAAAAACGGCGGTTCAGGCAGCAGATGAAACCCTCTGCTTTAAGACAATACAACGCTACAGCATTAACACTTCAGATCATGTGAGCTTCAGAGAATGCATTTATGTGCAATGCTGTAAACAGAGCAGGGAAAATGTTATGGAAGAAAACGAGAGCATGCACACACACACACACACAAATACATACATATACACACGAACACACACAAATTCATAAATACATACACACACACGAATACATAGAGACACACACACATGAATACATACAGACATACACACGAATACATACATACATACACACATGAACACATACAGACACACACACACACACACTAATACATACATACATACATACATACATACATACACACGAATTCATAAATACATACACACATGAATACATACACACACACACACATGAATACATAGAGACACACACACATGAATACATAGAAACACAGACACACACACACGAATAGATACAGACACACACACCAATACATACACACACACCAATACATACACACACACACACGCGCTTATTATCAAACTTAAAATAATAAACTCTAATTGACAATTAAAATAAATTACTGATAAGCAGGTACACACTCATATACACATACATACACACACATCACACTGAAAATAATTAAACTAAAGCACGTAAACACACACACACGTATAATCACACTGAATATAATAAACTCTAATGGACATAATTAAACTAGAGCACACACACACACCTAATTTCCAACCAAATGTTTTGCTTATAAATAAAAATAAACTCTAACGACCTTCATGAATATAGATCATTTCCAACCACCATGTGCCCCATTTACTAAGATCAACATCCACCTAAAATTAAGAAGTAGAATGGGCCTGAAGCATTACTGCTGTAATCATAGTGTTGAACTTTCAAGTGTAATCCTCCCTTCACCTGATATTAACAGATGCCAACTGATTATATAAAAGGCCTTGCAGGAAATCAGCAGACTCCCACACACCGTGTGTTTGAGATTAACCCATGACAACACAAATACCAAATAAAGAACACAAATAAGAGTCTGTGATGTAATGAGGCGGCCTTCAATCAAAGCACTGACACCCACCCAACGTGGAACTGACTTCATGAAAGAGCAAGATATTTTAAATGTCCATGGGGGGGGGCGGCACGCTGGTTTAGTGGTTAGCATGTTCTCCTCTCAGCACTAGGGATTCCCGCTTCGAATCCCCATCTGGGTGGAGTTTCCATGTTCTCCCCGTGTCCGCGTGGGTTTCCTCCGGGTTCTCCGGTTTCCTCCCACAGTCCAAAAACATGGATCAAGTCAACTGAGTTCTCCAAATTGCCCCATATAGAGTGTGTGTGTGAGTGAGTGTGTGTCCAGTGATAGATTGGCGTCCTGTCCTGGGTCTATCTGCCCAGCGCCCGAAACGTTCTCCCCTGGATGGGCATGAAGTACCCCCCCGCGACCCTAATAGAGGATAAAGTGGAAGATAATGGATGGATGGATGTCCATGGTGCGTCTCTTACCTGCTGAGCGGTGGTGGCCGTCTGCAGCAGCCGCTGTTCCTCCCAGAGGCAGCGTGCTACAATGCGGGCGATCTCCATTGGCTTCTCCAGGTATTTGCTCTGCAGGTGCTGTTTGATACGCCGCAGGTTGTGTTGGTAAAGCACGTTGTTCTCCTGCAGGAAGCGGCTGTACTGCTGGTCGATTTCTCCCAGCAGGTTGTGAAACACCAGGGTGGCATGAGATTCCTTATTGGCTGCATAAGCCCTGAGGAGAGGACAGAGGATCAATTAAAAGATTAAAGGCGTTATTGGACGTTCAGGAGTAGCAGTAATTCAATGTATTAATAACCTATAGAAATATTCATTCATTCATTCATTATCTCCCGCTTCATCCTCTATTAGGGTCGCGGTGGGGGTCCCCATGCCTATCCCGGGGAGAACGTCTCGGGGGCTGGGCAGATAGACCCGGGACAGGGCGGCAATCTATCACTGGACACACACTCACTCACACACACTCTATATGGGGCAATTTGAAGAACTCAATTGACTTGATCCATGTTTTTGGACTGTGGGAGGAAACCGGAGAACCCGGGGGAAACCCACGCGGACACCGGGAGGACATGAAAACCCAGATCACTTCATCACTCTATCCATTCATTATCTTCTGCATTATCCTCTACTAGGGTCATGGAGGAGGGGGGGTTCCCCATGCCCATCCAGGGGAGAACGTTTCGGGCGCTGGGCAGATACACCCAGGACAGGACGCCAATCTATCACCGGACACACACTCACTCACACACACACACTCTATATGGGGCAATTTGGAGAATTCTATTGACCTTGATCCATGTTTTTGGACAGTGGGAGGAAACCGGAGAACCGGGAGGAAACCCACGCGGACACGGGGAGAACATGGAAACTCCACCCAGATTGGGATTCGAACCTTGAATCCCCAGCGCTGAAAGAAGAACATGCTAACCCCTAAGCCATCGTGCCACCCGTTATAAATATTATTATTATCATCACGAAATCGGATTGGCTAGTTTGCATCATCATGTAATATGTAAGAACATTATTTTAAATCATGTAGCATTAATGGGAATACAGGTTGATGTAAACAGGGTCTGTGATGATGATCTAAAGTTCTACGCACCAGTCCTGACTCTCGATCCAGGGGGCGAGGAACTGGCGGAGCTCCATAGGGAAGCTGTCACTGTACAGGTGGTAGAGCTGCTCGAGGTAGCGCGTCTCCAACTGCTGTAACTGGTTCCACTGGGCCATGGTGACCTGGTAGAAAGAAGGAAGGAGAGAAACTTATTATTATTCATTCATTCATTCATTCATTCATTATCTCCCGCTTCATCCTCTATTAGGGTCGCGAGGGGGTTCCCCATGCCCATTCAGGGGAGAACGTCTCGGGTGCTGGGCAGATAGACCCAGGACAGGGCGCCAATCCATCACTGCTTATTATTATTATTACACCAGGGCAGCACGGTGACTTAGTGGTTAGCATGTTCTCCTCTCAGCGTCAGGGATTTCCGGTTCAAATTCCAATCTTGGAGTTCCCTTGTCCGCGTGGGTTTCCTCCGGGTTCTCCGGTTTCCTCCCACAGTCCAAAAACATGGATCAAGGTCCATTGAATTCTCCAAATTGCCACATATAGTGTGTGTGTGAGTGAGTGTGTGCCCAGTGATAGATTGGTGTCCTGTCCTGGGTGTATCTGCCCAGCGCCCGAAATGTTCTCCTCTGGATGGGCATGGGGAACCCCACCGCGAGCCTAATAGAGGATAAAGCGGAGGATAATGAATGAATGAATGGAGTAATGAAGTGTTGGGCAGCACAGTGGCGTAGTTGTCAGCACTAGGGTTCCAGGTTCCATCTGGGTGGAGTTTCCATGTTCTCTCCGTGTCGGCGTGGGTTTCCTCCGTGTTCTCCGGTTTCCTAAACGTTTTATTTTAGCAATCTTTAGTGAGACGTCAACCGCACACCCTGCAGCTGTATTTAGGGTGTGTCAGTGTGTATTTAGGGTGTGTCAGTGTGTCTCCGTCATCATAAGGACGTGTTTTATGGGTGTGTTTTGTGCAATACACCAGACAGTGTGTCGATCGCGGTTCCCTTTTAAAAGCCCGGTGCAGACTGATTTTGGCGAATTTTTATTTCAATTACACTTAAAATAAATATGCGTTACAGTGAATAATCCAACTGCTGGATCAGATCATAACCTGATTTATAAATATATAATTTTCATCATTACATTTTACATTACATTTGGTCATTTATTGGACACATTTATTCAAAGCTAATTACAAGGTGAGCACAGGGTTAATCACAACATCCCTGCAGCAATGAGGGTTAAGGGTCTTGCTCAAGGACCCACATTGGTAACTTCAGAGGACCTGGGATTTGAACCCTCAACCTTCAGATTGAAATTGATAGCCCAACACCCTGACCACTGAACTACCGCGCCCCTAAATAGCCTTTAAACATGAGTATAAAAACAGAAGTGGCCGATAACGTGAAAGCGAAGTGGAAGTGAAGACGTCTGGATGGGAAATATGAACTCGTATTGACGTGCTAAGTGACTTTCGGTCCTCAGCTGGAAGACGAGCGGAACATACGGTAACATGAGCCTCCAGAAGGACACAGACCTGGACATGGATCCTCATGATTATTGCACACTCAGTCTAATATACATATGTTTTTCAAATGCAGCCTGGGTGATGAGATCTCAGAGCCTCCACCTTTACACCAAAACCGTGAAGTGAATTTTTTTGCATAAAGGAAAAAAATATCTAGCTTCATCTGACCTCACAATCAGTAAATTCCTACTTCCCCTTCTCCATTGTTTTTCCCACATTTTTATTGATGAATCAAGACAGCATTCATTTCAAGTAGTTATAAAAATGTCATCAATTTTTACCCAGTAGACAAACATTTAAATCAATGACGAGCTGTTAGTAACTGAATAGTGAAATGAAATGTACAAACATATCTATATAACATATCAATATCGACATCTGCACAACATTTTAATAATCATAATTAAAGTAATAATAATGATACATCCATTCATCCATTATCTTCTGCTTTATCCTCTAGGTTTATGGGGGGTGGGGGGCGGGGGGGGTCCCCATGCCCATCCAGGGGAGAACGTTTCGGGCGCTGGGCAGATACACCCAGGACAGGACGCCAATCTATCACTGGACACACACTCACTCACACAGACACACTCTATATGGGGCAATTTGGAGAATTCAATTGACCTTGATCCATGTTTTTGGACTGTGGGAGGAAACCGGAGAACCCGGAGGAAACCCACGCGGACACGGGGAGAACATGGAAACTCCACCCAGATTGGGATTCGAACCTGCGCTGAGAGGAGAACATGCTAACCACTAAGCCACCGTGACGCCCCGTTTAAATATCCATCCAGCCATTATCTTCCGCTTTATCCTCTACAAGGGTCGTGGGGGGTTCCCCATGCCCATCCAGGGGAGAACGTTTCAGGCGCTGGGCAGATACACCCAGGACAGGACAACAATCTATTGCTAGGCACACACTCACTCACATAGACGCACTCTATGTGGGTCAATTTGAAGAATTAAATTGACCTGGATCCATGTTCCACATTGGTTGTGGCAGTCCACAAAATTTTTTGGCAAAAGTCTTAAGGGCCATTAAGTGTTTAAAATGTATAGATACCGCTGGCACAGAGAGAACACTCTACACAACACTATAATATGGATCTAATTGGTTTCGGGGACACTGTCACCACAGCACACTAAAAATCAATTAAATGAACAGTATGTGTTTAATTAGTTAAGACATTTTAAAAGACAACGCATAACTTATTAAGCACTGCGAAAAAACCCAGGGTGAGGTAACCTCATATAGCACTGTGGTGGCTGCGCCATCTTTGCGCCCTCAACACCAGCGCTGAGAGGAAACCAGAGCCATCTGCTCAGAAAGGAGCGGCGACTTCCCAGCTACACAGGAGCCACGCTGCTACAATCAATGGCAGATGATCACACAGCAGCGAGAACATCCGCGAACATCCGCTCTCAGAGGAAAACCTCGAAACCGAAGAGAGTCTGCTGTCTTTAATTTGACACATCCAGCTAACCAATGACACAAACACATCCTGTTGAGCGTTTACAGGTTTGCTCATCCACCTACACAATCAGAACCAGCTCACATCGACATGCAACTCTCTCACACACACACACACACACACACACATAACAGTTAGACAGAGATGACTGTAACAGTCCTGCTCTTAAGCACAAATACAACCATCTCTTCAGAAAATGGCTCCAATTTAAGGAACCACAGAATTGTAAATACGTGTATATATATATAAAAAAATAAATAAAAATAAATAAATAAAAAAAATACATATATATATATATATATATTTTTTTTTTCATTCATTTTTTTTTCATTCATTTATTCATTCATTATCTTCCGCTTTATCCTCTATTAAGGTCGCGGTGGGGTTCCCCATGCCCATCCAGGGGAGAACGTCTCGGACGCTGGGCAGATACACCCAGGACAGGGCGCCAATCTATCACTGGGCACAAACCCACTCACACAGACACACAAACACACTCTGTATAGGGCAATTTGGAGAATTCAATTGACTTGATCCGTGTTTTTGGACTGTGGGAGGAAACCGGAGAACCCGGAGGAAACCCACGCGGACACAGGGAGAACATGGAAACTCCACACAGATGGGGATTCGAACCGGGAATCCCTAGTGCTGCGAGGAGAACGTGCTGACCACTAAGCCACCCTATATCTATATCTATATATATATAACGTCTGATAGTATTAGGGTTTAGGAAGTCCAAGTACGGAAGATCGTTGGGATGGTATTCACCAAGGTAGCTTACTTTCCGGTTCCGAAACATATAAGTAACCTTTTTGTTTTCAAATTTATTATAACAAAAAGGTGGTGTTAGGCCCGGTGCATAGCGTTGCACAGTTAAACCTGTTTCACGTGATTGATTCACAATATTACACAACCTCGAGCTCCTTATTGCTTTTCTAATACAGTTACAAACTATAAATATTAACACCCTATCATAAAAGAAGCTTTGATGTATAAAGGTTTATTGAAAACAAAATGGTCCTCCGCAATGTAATCTAGTCCGGTTTTTAAAGTGAACATTGATCGCTGAGGGAACATGCTGGCTGTTTATATTAATCTGTATTTCCATTTAGGGTACATGATTTAAAATATAATAATCTATAATATATAAAATGTGACATTAATATGAATGTGAAGCACTCAGAGGTGTGTGTTATTTCAGTGATGTCACGGCTGGACAAACGGTTCAGATTTGTGAATTGGAACTACCCAAATTATTAAATATAAATATATAAATATTATCTCTGGGTACACACACACACACATATACATATATATATATATATATATATATATATATATATATATATAGTTTAAAGGTCTGATGAAAGGCCATATAGGTAGATTAATTAATAGGTACATCAATTAATAAATTAGACCCAACTCCTTTCATACTCTTAAATCTGACAGAGGGCAAAATCTTGACTGAACTCGACTACCCAACATAAACAAATCCAACAGGAAATGAAAAAACCTGTTTTAGAACTGCCATGCAAAAATAACAGCAGCAGTCAATTGTCTCCTCAATCACACACACCTTTAACCAGACTTTGAATAGTATGGATTAAAGAAACCCATGGCATTGACTAATACTGAAAAAACAAAGGCAAGACAAAAGATTTAACATCAGAAGGTTAACTGGGTTCTTTCTGAACACAAAAACATGAATAACACACTGTAACCCTGTAACCATGTCAGGGTCTAGTATCACTTTAAGCAGCTTAAGACATTAAGGCATTACCAAGCTATTAACCCACCCACATCATACTGATTTAAATGATTCTAACAAACAAAGCCAACCTATCCTTTCCTATAATGGTAATCTGTTGTAGTACATCTTGTTTCTCAGAGTCAGAGTTTGGACACACCCCCTTCTGGCATCATCATCTATGTCCTCCACTTCTAATATAGATGGAGTTTGTAGTTTTATAATTGCAGACTGTAGTCCATCTGTGTTCATTGTTGTCGTTAGTTCTGTTGGTTCTCTGTTCTTGAGGTCAGCAGCATCACAGAACAGGTATCATTTGGGTGGTGGATTGTTTGTTGTCAGTGACACTGATGTGGTGAGGGGGCTTTAGTGCAGCAGTGCACTGAATCCCGATATGGGTGGAGTTTCCATGTTCTCCCTAAGGTCTCAGAACATGAATATAAGATAAACTGGCTGCTCTTAATTGCCCCTATATAGTATGTGTGTGTGTGTGTATCTGACCAGTGCCTGAACGGGCATGGGGAACCCCCTGCAACCCTAGAAATAGAGACCCTTCTCTATTGGTCAGCAGCATCACAGAACAGGTATCATTTGGGTGGTGGATTGCTTATTGTCAGTTCTGCAGTGATATTGATGTAGTGAGGGGGGGGGGGTTAGTGTAGTTTCATTTCTCCACCTCAGTGACACTGCTGGGATAGGACTAATGCACCCACCAAATAATCCCTGCTCTGTGGTGCTACTATTGGGGTTCAGAGCATTAGAACAGTAAAGGGGACACAGTATGTACTGTAGGACACACACAGATGGACTACAGAATGGAATTGGAGAACTACAAAGTCCAGCTTTACAGGAAGTGGAACTGAGAACATGGAGAATAAGAGGCGTGGACAAACTTTTGACTGACAGTTTATAGTCATCAAGCAAGTGAAAGAAGATCCATGTGTGCTGCATGAATCACTCTCATGTGATTATAATGCAGTGGATGTGACGTTCAGTGTTATCATTAAACTCCACTAAAGCATGTGGGAAACTCCTTACTCATTGTGACTTTAATGTCGATATCTGCTGTGAAATTGTCGTTTCATGAGAACGAATGTGAATTTCTTACAAGCTGCTTTAAAAAGAACATGGATTAAAATCTTTAAGTATATATATTACATTACATTAGGTCATTTTTTGGACGCTTTTATCAAAAGGGACTTACAAGATGAGCACAGGGTTAATCACAACATCCCTGGAGCAATGAGGGTTAAGGGTCTTGCTCAGGGAGCCACATTGGTAACTTCAGTGGACCTGGGATTTAAACCTCCAACCTTCAGATTGATAGCCCAACACCCT
>JAFMOD010000177.1:112252-127884 GCA_019802435.1 Corydoras maculifer
AGAGGGAAAAAGAGAGAGAGAGTAAGAGTGAGAGAGTGAGAGTGAGAGAGTGCTAAAGGGAAAGAGGGAAAAAGAGAGAGAGAGTAAGAGTGAGAGAGTGAGAGTGAGAGAGTGCTAAAGGGAAAGAGGGAAAAAGAGAGAGAGAGTAAGAGTGAGAGAGTGAGAGTGAGAGAGTGCTAAAGGGAAAGAGGGAAAGAGAGAGAGAGAGTAAGAGTGAGAGAGAGTGCTAAAGGGAAAGAGGGAAAGAGAGAGAGAGAGTAAGAGTGAGAGAGAGTAAGAGAGAGAGTGAGAGAGAGCTAAAGGAAAAGAGGAAAAAAGAGAGAGAGAGTAAGAGTGAGAATGAGAGAGAGAGTGAGAGAGCGTGGGATGAGAGAGAGCGTGAGTTTGAGAGAGAGCGAGTGAGTGAGAGAGAGTGAGAGAGAGCGTGAGAGAGAGAGAGAGAGTGAGACAGAGTGAGAGAGAGAGTCATTGAAAGATTACTGCAGAATTACTTTATAAGTTTAACCCTTAATTATTCAGAAGCAAACAGTAAAATGTCAGAACTCCTGTGATCCGGTTCGGTTCTGTCAGACATGCAGAAGAAGAAGAAGCAAAATATAAAACAATTCTTTTTTTAAAAGCCACCCCTACATCACCTTAAATGACTTTATCCTTAATTAAATCTGCTGGTGAAATAAAAATGTAGAAAATGGGCAATTTATCCACAGAAAACAAAACGAACTCCATCCATCCATCATCTTCCACTTTATCCTCTACTAGGGTAGCAGGGGGTTTCCCTATGCCCCTCCAGGGGAGAACGTATATGGGGCAATTTGAAGAATTTATTTGACCTTGATCCATGTTTTTCGACTGTGGGAGGAAACCCTGAGGAAACCCACACGGAAACGTGGAGAACATGGAAACTCCACCCAGATTGAGATTCTAACCGGGAATCCCTAGTGCTGAGAGGAGAACATGCCAACCACTAAATCACCGTGCCACCCAAAATTAATTTATTACCACTAATTAGTTCATTAAGAGCGGCACGGTGGCTTAGTGGTTGGCATGTTCTCCTCTCAGCTCTAGGGATTCCCGGTTCGAATCTCCATCTGGGTGGATTTTCCATGTTCTCCCCGTGTCCGCGTGGGTTTCCTCCGGGTTCTCTGGTTTCCTCCCACAGTCCAAAAACATGGATCAAGTCAAATGAGTTCTCCAAATTGCCCCATATAGAGTGTGTGTGTGAGTGAGTGTGTGTCCAGTGATAGATTGCCACCCTGTTCTGGGTGTATCTACCCAGCGCCCGAAATGTTCTTCCCTGGATGGACATGGGGAACCCCCCCCCTCCCCCCGACCCTAATAGAGGATAAAGCGGAAGATAATGGATGAATGAATGTATCTGCACTGATCTGTGAGCTGCACCGTCCTTCACTGCATTGCTGAGAGATTAAGTTAATACAGGGGTCCAGAAACATGAATCAAGTCAATTGAGTTCTACAAATTGCCCCATAAAGTGTGTGTGTGTCTGTGTGAGTGAGGGTGTGCCCAGTGATTGATTGGCGTCCTGTCCTGGGTGTATCTGCCCAACGCCTGAAACGTTCCTCCCTGGATGGGCATAGGGAACCCCACCCCACGACCCTAACATAGGATAAAGCAAAAGAAAATGGATGGATGGATATAGAGTGTGTCTGTGTGTCCAGCGATACATTGACACCCTGTCCTGGGTGTACCTGCCCAGTGCCCAAAACGTTCCCCCCTGGATGGGCATGGAGAACCCCCCACCCACGACCCCATTAGAGGATTACATTGAAGATAATGAAATGGAAGAACTATGCCGCATGTCCCAATACTTTAACCCGTGTGTGTGTGTGTGTGTGTGTGTGTGTGTGTGTGTATTAGTAAAATTACAGACCAGGTAATTTCACATGATGGAATGTTACTTGGGTCACTTTTTGAAAGGAAGTGTTCCGTTTGGCTTATTCCCGTAAACATTTCCTCATACTGCTAAAAATAAAATGAGATTCAAATAGCTCTTCATATCAGATGCAAACAAGGAAGAAAACGGCACAATGACGGCTTTAAAGAATTATGGGATGTATTATAGGTGTATTACGATTACATACAATACTACTGATTCATATGACAGCTGAGTCACCGTGACACAATCACGTATTGTATAAGAATCATCTTAAAACAACAGCAGCTTTCTCAAATGAAACTGAAAGTCCTTGAATGGCAATTATTGTTTTTTTTAATTAATTATTTTTTTAAGCCAAAACATGCTCAGTGACAGGTTGGATCTGCATCCTGGACATTCTGCTGGCTGTCATGACAAGGTTTTACCTTTTGCATCTTAATCTGTTTATTATAAAGACTCTATAGTGTCAACAGTAAAGCAATATTATTTACCTCATGTACTTTTAACACATGGTTACTTAGTACCAGGTGTGCTATGTGACTTGACATGACCATCCATCCATCATCTTCTGCTTTATCCTGTACCAGGGTCATGGGTGAGGTTCCTCACGACCATCCAGGGGAGAAAATTTTAGGCGCTGGGCAGATACACCCAGGACAGGGCACCAATCTATCGCTGGGCACACACTCACATACACATACACGCTCTATATGGGGCAAATTGAAGAATTCAAACTTCACCCTAGATTGGGATTTAAACCTAGCGCTGAGAGGAGAACATGCTAACCACTAAGCCACCCTGCCGCTGACCTGACATGTCTTCAGTCTTATATCTCATAATTATTTGTTTCGATTATGAATGTCTTATGTATTTATTATATGTGTTATCTGCATTATGTTTTGTATTGTTTCGCACTTTTGGTTCTATGTTGAACCCTGAGGTACGTATGTCTCTGAAACAGCGATAAAGACTCTCGAACAAGAAGCCATTCTGATTGAGCTTATCACTTCGTTTCAACTATCAAAATCACATATCATTATATCACTGACAGCTGACTGACCAATCAATAAGCTTCAAACACACACACACACAGCATTTTGCAGAACTTTTGTGGGTGTGAGAGTTGAGTAAATAGGGTGTCGGCTATCAACCCGAAAATTGAAGGTTCAAATCCCAGGTCCAATGGAGTTTACCAATGTGGGTCCTTAAGCAAGACCCTTAACCCTCATTGTTCCAGGGGGGCTGTATCAACCCTGAGTTCTGACTTTAACCAGGTTGGAATGAATGCAAGCTGCTTTGGATTAAAAATGCCTGTGCACTCATACAAACACAGTCTATATGGGGCAATCTGGAGAATTCAAATGACCTTGATCCATGTTTTTGGACTGTGGGAGGAAACCGAAGAACCCGGAGGAAACCCACGCTGACATGGGGAGAACATGGAAACTCCACCGAAATTTGGCTTCGAACCGGGAATCCCTAGCGCTGAGAGGAGAACATGCCAACCACTAAACCAACATGCCACCCACCTACTGTAATATCACTGTTATATTTCCAGCGAGTGAATAAAAAGTGCTCACATGAAGCCACTGCAGTCCCTGAAACATTATTGGGAAACCTAAAGTAGCCAGAAGAAGATAATCACCAACCCCCATCAGCATACAGCTCACAGACGCCCAGGCTAGAGTTACTCTAATCGATAGAGGAGGGTGGAATGCTCTCATCCACTCAAAACAGCAGCGCAGCGCTGATGACACCCACTCAGACTCCGTACATCAGTATCATACTGATGGAACTCAATGCTAGGCAATGCTCAGATCTGATGGTCTTATTGGAAACAGGATTTGGATTTCAGGGTGGCACGGTGGTTTAGTGGTTAGCATGTTCTCCTCTCAGCACTAGGGATTCCCGGTTCAAATCCCCATCTGGGCGGAGTTTCCATGTTCTCCCCGTATCCGCGTGGGTTTCCTCTGGGTTCTCCGGTTTCCTCCCACAGTCCAAAAACATGGATCAAGTCAATTAATTCATTATCTTCCGCTTTATTATCTATTAGGGTCACGAAGTGGGGGTTCCCCATGCCCATCCAGGGGAGAACGTTTCGGGTGCTGGGCAGATACACCCAGGACAGGGCGCCAATCTATCGTTGGGCACACACTCACTCACACAGACACACTATATGGGGCAATTTGGAGAACTCAATTGACTTGATCCATGTTTCTTTGCTGATCTGCACTAACAAACCAGGGCTTATTAACCAAGAAATCACTGTAACAGGTCGCCAGCTACATGATTTGGTTTCCTCAGCCAGCAAAGCACCACACAACCAATATATAAAGATTAGCTCATTGCTTTGAACCTGGTTCCACTGGTTTGCAATGCTTTCTCAAAATAAATCAATTTACCCAGCATTCATTGTTATGTAAACAGCCAGATCTACACAATTTAAATCGGCAGCCGACCAACGCAGACCTTCGGAAAATACTGTAGGACAAAAGTACAGAGACACCTACAGATTACACCTTCAAATACATTTATAGAATCCTATTGTAGGTTGTTGGCACCTTTTGCTGGTATTGTAGCTTTCAGGTTTTTTACTTTAAAGGCTTTCTACAAAAATTTGAAGCCTCTTTAAGGACGTTTTGCTCGTTAAGTCAGACGCTGATGTCGAACAAGAGCGGCTGGCTCATAATCTCCATTCCAGTTTAGTTTTATACACATTAAACTTCTCTCAAACTATATTTACGGTCCTTTCTTTGTGCACCGGAGAATCAACATTAAACAATCCTCCCTGTACCGTTACAAACATACAGTTGTCCAATGAATTAAATACTTTGTCCATAGAGTGTCAGTACCAGTCAAAAGTTTGGACAGCTCTCCTTTCTGCTCGTCTTATTGTCATGGTCTCAGTTCCACTTTCTATAAACATGGAACTCCAGACTGTTGTCCATCTTTACTGTGTACGTCCCCTTTACTCTGTTCTAATGGTCAGAAACCCAATAGTAGCACCCCACTAGGGATTATTCGAGGGAACGATAGCTCAGTGGTTGGGCTATCAATCTGAAGGTTGGGGGTTCAAATCCCAGGTCCACTGAAGTTACCAATGTGGGTCCTTGAGCAAAACCCTTAACCCTCATTGCTCCAGGTGTTGTAGTTAACCCTGTGCTCACTTTGTAAGTCGCTTTGGATAAAAGCGTCCAATAAATGACCAAATGTAATTAATGGTTGGTGTATTAGTCCTATCCCAGCAGTGTCACTGAGGTGAAAAATTAAACTAAATCCCCCTGCAATAAACTGACAATAAACAATCCTCCAGAGCTGTTATGTGATGTTCCTGGCCAATAGAGAACGGACAACCAACAGAGGACAAACAAAAACAAGTACATAGAGGGACTACAGTCTATCAATACACAACACAGATGCATTGGAGTCATAACACGAATCTGGTTGTAATCATAAAGGATTGATTTTCTGGTACAATGTGACCTTCAGGTAAACTAATCTTTGAACTGAATCTCTCAGGTTCTCATTATATTCAGTGGTGCAGAAAATTATTACAGCACTACAACTGCCTTTTACCAAAACAAACCCGAAGTGATAAACAGAAGGCCTGATTAATTAGAAAAGGTTTAACTACAACTGAAACAAAACTCCCCGAAACGAACGAAACCTGAAACCGAGACACCACGTGGTCACGACCAAGTGGTAAAGCAGCACGCGAGGATTCCCTTTAGTCCAAATACTGGAACCGCTACGTCATGGGGAAGGTATTTGAGGTGGGACTACCCCCGAGCATCACCAAAGCGTAAGAAAGTCAAGAAATAGCGGGGATTTTGTTCAAAACTCTGCAGGCTGATAATATTGAAACAGAATTTGTGGCAGTATTGGGTTACGAAATGAATAAAATAACGTGTTTGTGGTTAGGTGCTCGCTATAAAATATTGTAATTAAGCCAGAAATATGGGAGGGAAAAACAAACCTGCATTAGAACCAAAGCTTCATTCTGAAATGCTGTCGTTATTGTTGCCCACGTCAAGAGTCGGGAATTTCATCTGCTCCTTACGAGCGGTGGCAATCGTTAAACTGCCTCCTGATTATGCAAACTTATTAAAACTATACTTTCATTATTAACGCATGGATTAAAATCAGGGGCGGCACAGTAGGGGCGGCTTAGTGGTTGGCATGTTCTCCTCTTAGCTCTAGGGATTCCCGGTTCGAATCCCAATCTGGGTGGAGTGTCCATGTTCTCCCCGTGCCCTCATGGGTTTCCTCCGGGTTCTCCGGTTTCCTCCCAAAAACATGGATCAAGGTCAATTGAAATCTCCAAATTGCCCCATATAGAGTGTGTCTGTGTTGGTGAGAGTGTGCCCAGTGATAGATTGGCGTCCTATCCTGGGTGTATCTGCCCAGCGCCTGAATTGTTCTCCCCTGGATGGGCATGGGGAACCCCTCACCCCCACCCCGCGACCCTAGTAGAGGATAAAGCAGTAAATAAAGGATGGATGGATTACAGTTGGTCTGATTTAACACATCTGTCTACAAACCAAGGTTTGTGATTGGCAGAGACACATGTGACGTCATATGGACCACTTTAGTCGTGTTATGTAAGCCAAGAGAAGTAAATCATATACTCGGTTGATTCGAAATTAGAGATCGACTGTAATTACGACTCGGTCGGTTGTACATTTGCAAGAACTGGATCTTAAACAGCTATTTTAATATCATAAGATATCACATAAGAGGGCATGAGTTCTCACTTCTTAAACAAGCTACAGTAACTAACTTCAATATCGGATTTATAGGGTTGTATTGTGTTGTATACCAATATTCGTAAAGTTTAAATAGTTTCAGAGCCCCGAAACTATTCCAAGGCAGCAAGTTGTCAAGTTGTGTAAATCCAACGCCTTGAAGTGGACATTTTCTGGCGCCGTCCTAAACCGCACCGTAGAACACTAGATTTTGCGGTATGTGCAATAAACAACGGAAGCAACATAGCAGACTCTTTAGTATAGTTGGACGCGGATTGAGACGCAGCCCGCGGGTCTCTGTACTTACCCTGTATGGATGTGGCGTGGAAATTCAGAGACGAGAGGACTGGGTGAAGTGTTTCGACTCCTCCGCGAGGAGTTTCAAACACTTTGCGTGCGCCGACAATTCGTACACGATGGCGTCTCTGTCAGAGGAAAGAAAATAAAAACACCAAGGCGGCAGACTCGAACCAACTTCTCCGCCACAGCGCGCTGTCTGAACGGGGGCAGCGACGACGCCTGCGGTGACTGACAGCGCCGCGGGGGGGTCTCATCCAATCAGAAGCCGGGGCGGACAATACAGGGCGGGCTTAAGGCTAGTGAGGTTGTATGCGCTTGTGTTTATTGCGCTGGGTCGTTTGGCTGTTCCGGACATTCAGCCCTCCCTCGAGTTGCCGTCTACGGAACGCGCACAGCGGAGGGCGCGAGGCCGTGTGTACGGAACGAGCCCGGCTGGAAGTCAGATGAATTACTGGCAGCGTTGACGTCATCACAACTTCAACTCAGAACGCTATTGCCAGGCTGCAGAGGCTTTCGATTGTCATTATTAAAGCTCCAAAGTCGTGATTTGGACCGGACTTTGTGACTTTTTAACAATAGGCGGGGAGATAATTGTGTAATGTGTTGCTGTGTGCAGTGTTGCTTAGTCATTAACAGTGATTGAAAGGCTACACCATCAACAGGGGCGTTTTTAGGATTTAGAAACATCAATCCCTTATTCCCCCCTCTGTCCTCTTTAAAAAGTGCCCTTTCGTGAGGGTATTTATCTATTTTACAAACTGTTGTTACATTTATTTTGTTTGAGCATTCATCCATCCATCCATTATCTTCTGCTTTATCCCATATTAGGGGCGCGGGGGGGGGGGGGTTCCCCATGCCCATCCAGGGGGGGACGTGTTTAGGATGCTGGGCAGATAAACCCAGGACAGGACACCAATCTATCACTGGACACTCACAAAAACACACTATTTATTGGGCAATTTGGAGAACTCAATTGACCTTGATCCATGTTTTTGGACTGTGGGAGGAAACCGGAAAACTCAGAGGAAACCCACGCGGACACGGAGAGAACATGGAAACTCCACCCAGATGGGGATTCGAACCGGGAATCTCTAGGGCTGAGAGGAGAACATGCCAACCACTAAACCACCGTGCCGGCATTTATTAGTTATTCATTCATCCATCCATTTTCTTCTGCTTTATCCTATATTAGGGTCACGGGGGGGGGGGGGCCCCCCCCCCCCCCCCCCCCCCCCCCCCCCCCCCCCCCCCCCCCCCCCCCCCCCCCCCCCCCCCCCCCCCCCCCCCCCCCCCCCCCCCCCCCCCCCCCCCTATGGGGCAATTTAGAGAACTCAATTGACCTTGATCCATGTTTTTGGACTGTGGGAGGAAACCGGAGAACCCGGAGGAAACTCAATGGACACGGGGAGAACATGGAAACTCCACCCCGATTGGGAATCGAACCAGAAATCCCTAGTCCTAAGAGGAGAACATGCCAACCACTAAGCCACCGTGCCACCATTCATTAGTTATATTGGATAAAATTAAATAACATGAAATCTGTCTGTCAGCAGTGGAGAGCACATTCAGTTCTAATAAATTATGGTTTTGGCTGAAAATTTTGAATAAATGAACCTGAGCTTCTGCAGAAAAGCATGAATCTGTTTTACGAGTCGCAGATGAGACAGTTTTAAGGTTTTGATTTAAATACCGTAAGTTTGAGACATTTTGCGCCTTCAGAAAAAAATCTGACGGTTTATGAAAGCTGAGAAGCTGCTCTTTACAGCCAACATACAGTTATTACGGTAACTTTTGACGGTGACTCCGTTGGGTCCTGCTGCTGGAGGAGAGGCTGCAAAGAAAGCTGCTCTCATTTGATCCTGGGCTACTGACAAAACATCCGGGGCTATAACCCCGAAAGCCCAGGACTAACGACGCCCCTGACCATCAACCTTAAAGGCTGACTGATGGAGGGGGGGGGGAGGGAGGTTGCTCTGATCCTGCTGATAAATAAAGATGTCTCTTCCTAATTTCCTTGAATTGAAAAAACAGGATATGACCGGAAACTTTCACTTAATGCTGCTAAAAAGAAAAAAAAATAAATCCTGTTCGGAGTAAAAGTCATGAGTCACCGCGCAATTTACCAGACGGGAACTGCTGGTTTCATCCAAAACTGGTTGCCGGGGGTAACCAATGGTACAATGACAACAATCAGAGTGGGAGTATTGTGGCACATTCATTCAGACTAGGTCCATCCATCCATCCATTATCTTCAGCTTTATCCTCTATTAGGGTCGCAGGGGAGGGGGGGAGGGTTCCCCATGCCCATCCAGGGGAGAACGTCTCGGGCGCTGAGCAGATACACCCAGGACAGGGCGCCAATCTATCGCTGGTCACACACTCACTCACACAGACACACTATATTGGGCAATTTGGAGAATCCAATTAACCTTGATCCATGTTTTTGGACTGTGGGAGGAAACCAGAGGTCAAAATACCGCCCATTGGCATCCTGTCCTGGGTGTATCTGCCTAGCGTCCAAAATTTTCTCCTCTAAATGGTCATGGGGAACCCTCCCCCCCAGCTGAGGAAGATAATGGATGTATGGATGGATGGATAACAGTCAGTGAGTGTCCAGTGATAGATTGGCGTCCTGTCCTGGGTGTGTCTGCCCAGTGTCCAAAACGTTCTCCCCTAGATGGGCATGGGGAACCCCCCCCCTAGTAAAGGATAAAGTGGAAGATAATGGATGGATGGATAGATGGATTGCAGTCAGTGTGGGTGTGCATGTGTATGTGTGTGCCCAGTGATAGATTGGCGCCCTGTCCTGGGTGTATCTGCCCGACGCTTAAAACTTTCTCCCCTGGATGGGTAGTAGAGGATAAAGCAGAAGATAATGGATGGATGGGAGGAAGGATGTTGATGTATTTTATTGCATTGACCGTCACAAAGTGTGAGTGTGAGTCCAGTGATAGATTGGTGTCCTGTCCTGGGTGTATCTGCCCAGCGCCCGAGACTTTCTCCCCTGGATGGGCATGGGGGACCCCCCGCGACCCTAATATAGGATAAAACGGAAGACTGGGTGGAGTTTCCATGTTCTCCCCGTGTCTGCGTGGGTTTCCTCTGGGTTCTCCGGTTTCCTCCCACAGTCCAAAAACATGGATCAAGTCAATTGAATTCTCCAAATTGCCCCATATAGAGTGTGTCTGTGTGAGTGAGTGTGCCCAGCGATGGATTGGTGCCCTGTCCTGGGTCTATCTGCCCAGCGCCCAAGACTTTCTTCTCTGGATGGGTATAGGAAACTTCCCCCTGCGACCCTAATAGAGGATAAAATGGAAGACTGGGTGGAGTTTCCATGTTCTCCCTGTGTCTGCGTGGGTTTCCTCTGGGTTCTCCGGTTTCCTCCCACAGTCCAAAAACATGGATCAAGTCAATTGAATTCTCCAAATTGCCCCATATAGAGTGTGTCTGTGTGAGTGAGTGTGCCCAGCGATGGATTGGCGCCCTGTCCTGGGTCTATCTGCCCAGCGCCCGAGACGTTCTCCCCTGGATGGGCATGGGGAACCCCACCGCGACCCTAATAGAGGATAAAGTGGAAGATAACGGATGGATGTATAAAGCGGGAGATAATGAATGAATAAATGACTGTCACAAAATGAAACAGCATTCAATTCATATCCAGTTGCTGTATGGGGCCCAAGGACAGCCCGGGGCCCTTGGCACTAGGTTAGTTTTACTGAGAGTACAGAGCGGTCGAGTGTCCAGTAAATAGAACACGTAGACCACTATAAAAATTCATAAGAAATAACAGAATAGCTTACAGAGGTGAATCACCCTTAGCGTCATGCAAAAAGTAACTTCTTTCTGTGGAACTTATTCTTTTTTCCTTCTTTACAATAGAACAATGTTTTAAAAGAGCTAAACAGCAGCTCCAAAAGATCAGTCTATGATAACGGAATTGTTCATAAACGGCGATTAACCATCACATAGGCATCACTGTGGTTTGCAGCTGATGTGCTACAAAGATAAGCTTCGAATTCATTTCACAGCTTTAGATTCAGACACATGGAGGACGTCATGCTGTAGTAGTTCGTTATTCCTCAAACTATTACTATTACTGACGTATGATGCACAGAGCAACCTTTCCTCATTTGGCAGTGTTAGTAATGCAGCTAATTCAGGGTTTCACCAAAAAGCGTGCCGTTTTTTACACTGCTTTCATGACATTGCTCATCAGCCGGAACACTGTTGCAACAGACTGTCTGTGGTTCTCTGGTCCACTGAAGCCAAACCATGAGATTCCAGAGAAGCAGTGTGTGAATGTGACGCAAAGATTCAAAGAAAGTCGTTGCATTACCGAATGAATTTGATGAATTTGTATTCTGGCAGGGCGGCACGGTGGCTTAGTGGTTGGCATGTTCTCCTCTCAGTGCTAGGGATTCCAGGTTCGAATCCCAATCTGGGTGAAGTTTCCATGTTCTCCCCGTGTCCACATGGGCTTCCTCCGGGTTCTCCGGTTTCCTCCCACAGTCCAAAAACATGGATCAAGTCAATTGAGTTCTCCAAATTGCCCCATATAGAGTGTGTCTGTGCGAGTGAGTGTGTGCCCAGTGATGAATTGGTGTCCTGTCCTGGGTCTATCTGCCCAGCGCCCGAAACGTTCTCCCCTGGATGGGCATGGGGAACCCATGAGGGTTAAGGGTCTTGCTTGTGGACTCACATTGGTAACTTCAGTGGACCTGGGACTTAAACCCCCAACCTTCAGATTAATTGCCCAACATCTGAACCACTGAGCTACCACTCCTCCTCTACCTGGCAAACTATCCAGCTTTAATCTCCATGTTCTCAGTTCCACGTCCTGTAAAGATGGACTTTGTAGTTCTCCAATTCCATTCTGTAGTCCATCTGTGTGTGTCCTACAGTACATACTGTGTACGTCCCCTTTACTCTGTTCTAATGCTCAGAACCCCAATAGTAGCACCACAGAGCAGGGGGTATTTGGTGGGTGCATTAGTCCTATCCCAGCAGTGTCACTGAGGTGGAGAAATGAAACTCCACTAAACCCCCCACCACCACATCAGTGTCACTGCAGAACTGACAATAAACAATCCACCACCCAAATGATACCTGTTCTGTGATGCTGCTGACCTCAAGAACAGAGAACCAACAGAACTAACAACAACAAAGAACACAGATGGACTACAGTCTGCAATAATAAAACTACAAACTCCAGCTATATGAGAAGTGGAGGACATAGATGATGGAGCAGGAAGGGGGCGTGTCCAAACTTTTGACTGCTACTGTACATTAATATAATAAGTGTTCCAGCACGTTGCTTGTTCTGTGAGAAGCTGGGTGGAAATTTTCATGTTTGTTTGAAGAGGCTGTTCCTTCCTTCTTCTGTGTCGCAGTTGCCCTCTGCTCTCTGAACGGCTAACAGGCAAAACAGGCTCGATCTTACACAAACACACGTGCCTTTGCGGGTGCACAGTGTTCCAGCTATTTTTCTTTCTCCATATTGGCTTTTTTGCATGAGTGTAGAACAGTCTTGCTCTAAAGAACAATTACCAAATATATTTTATGTCTGGGCGGCATGGCGGCTTAGTGGTTAGCATGTTCTCCTCTCAGCGCTAGGGATTCCAGGTTCGAATCCCAATCTGGGTGGAGTTTCCATGTTCTCCCCGTGTCCACATGGGTTTCCTCCGGGTTCTCCGTTTTCCTCCCACAGTCCAAATACATGGATCAAGTCAATTGAATTTTCCAAATTGCCCCATATAGAGTGTGTGTGTGAGTGAGTGTTTGTCCAGTGATAGATTGGTGTCCTGTCCTGGGTCTATCTCCCCAGCGACCAAAACGTTCTCCCCTTGATGGGCATGGTGAACCCCTCTGCGACCCTATTATAGGATAAAGCAGAAGATGATGGATGGATGGATGTTTTATTTCTGGACGGCACAGTGGCTTAGTGGTTGGCATGTTCTCCCTCAGCGTTAGGGATTCCAGGTTCGAATCCCAATCTGCGTGGAGTTTCCATGTTCCATGGGGCAATTTGGAGAATTCAGTTTACCTTGATCCATGTTTTTGGACTGTGGGAGGAAACCGGAGAACCCGGAGGAAACCCACGTGGACACGGGAAAAACATGGAACCTCAACCCAGATTGGGATTCGAACCGGGAATCCCTAGCGCTGAGAGGAGAACATGCTAACCACTAAGCCACCGTGCCACCCTACACACATATATATACATATCCATATATATACACACACACACACATATATATACATAGTGTAAACACTCAAACATTAATCTGATTTCCATTTAACACTGAATACAACCTGTTTCCCTGATAATATGTATACCCGTACACACACACACACACACACACACACACACACACACACACACACACACACACACACAGCGTCTCACCGCCTCTGATTCTTGTTCTCATCCGTAAAAACCACTCTCCTTAATCAGATTGCTGCAACATTGATTACACTAATGGAAGTCCACTGAGGGAGGACACAGAAGCAAATGTATTAGAGATGAACACGAGGTAAAACTCATCCTGATGCATCCATATTAAGAAAATATTAATAATTAATAAGACATGAATGTTTAATGAGGCAAACCCAAATAACTTAAAGCAGAATGGTGGTGCAATAGGAACGGCTGCCGCCTCACAGCAATGATGACGTCCCAGTCCAAGCAAACTGCAGGGTTCTTTATGAGTGGACTTTTCTGCAGCAGCTCCAGTTGTAATCCAAAGGCACAAAGATGTAAAATACAGAAATCTCTGTTATGATTTTAAGAAGGCTTTCTGTTTGTTGGTGTAAATGTGCACAGGTTGAAGGGATTGATAAAAAAGAAACAATGTAAAAAACAAAAGCCACCCCTATATTGGTGTTAAATTACTTTTTAAAAATTTATTCTAAGTGTAGGTCGCCATGGTGGCTTAGTGGTTATCATGTTCTCCTCTCAGCACTAGGGATTCCCGGTTTGAATCCCAATCTGGGTGGAGTTTACATGTTCTCCACGTGTCCTCGTGGGTTTCCTGTGGGTTCTCCGGTTTCCTCTCACAGTCCAAAAACATGGATCAAATCAATTGAGTTCTTCAATTTGCCCTATATAGAGTGTGTCTGTGTGAGTGAGTGTGTGTCAAGTGATAGATTGTTGTCCTGTCCTGGGTCTATCTGCCCAGCGCCCGAAACATTCTCCCCTGGATGGGCATGGGGAACCCCCCCACAACCCTAATAGAGGATAAAGCAGAAGATAATGAATGAATGAATGAATGAATGAATTCTAATTGTGAAGTATAACATTTAGTAGAAAATAGGCAATTTATCCATAGGATAAATAATAGTGATAATTAATTATCACTATTTAGTTAATTAAAAGGTAACTTTAAATTTGTGTTGTCATCCACGATGAACAATCGTGCAAAGTTTCAGCTTAATAGGATAACAGGAAGTGTATGAAATATCATTCGCAATAATAATAATAATAATAATAATAATATAAAAATGTTAATAATTATTATTACAATAATAAAAAAGAATAATAATAGAAATATTATAAAAAAAATAAATACAAATAAATAAATGAATAAATAAATAAATTTAAAATATATATATATAATTATAACAATAATAATAATAATAACAATAATAATAATAATAATAATAATAATTTAAAAAATATAATAAATATAATATTAATATGCGCAGGGATTGGCACCCTGTCCTGGGTCTATCTGCCCAGCGCCTGAGACGTTCTCCCCTGGATGGGCATGGGGAACCCCCCTGCCACCCTAATAGAGGATAAAGCAGGAGATAATGAATGAATGAATAATATTATTATTAATAATAATAATAATAATAATAATAATAAAATGAATTGTGATAATAATAATAAATATTATTAATAGTAATAGTAATAAAAATCATTTTCATTATTATAATAAAAAATATATATATATAATAATTATAATAAATAAATAAATAATTAAAAAATAAATATAATAATAATAATAATAATAATAATAATAATAATAATAATAATAATAATAATAAGAGAGAAATTATGACGGTAAAGTCGGTTTTATTTTCATTTCTGCCAGATTTGACCTCAGGAAATGACAATCTGGTTTTTGAAAGCAATCTCACACAAATCCAAATCTTTTTTTTTTGTCAGTTTTTTTTTAATAGTAAAGCAAACCAACGGATCTGAGCGTCGTCATGTTTCCCATCGTTTCGATTGAACCTGACAGAAGTAGTTTTGGGGAACTTAATCAGCCGTGCGCCATTTCTTCCGAAAGCCTAATGTAATGTAATACACTTGCAATGGTACAGTATGGAGCTCGATGGTCGTAAATACACATGCATACAAATACATCACACACTGCATATGCACCTCCAACAGCGCACTGTTCACTGTCTGTGTGACAACTACACACCATCAGACTGAGAAGCAAAGCCAGGAGAGGAGCATCTCTGTGAGACCAATCACGATTCTGGATTCAGTTTCCATACAGAATAAGGGGATGATGGGATGTCAGCTGACACATATGTACAGAAAAGCCACTGCAGCAGCAAACACTCAATAATTCTTTGCTAAAGTTCAACCTGCTGGTCTTCATTTAATTCACCAACCTCAGCAGAGCAGTAAATTACACAGTGACACCTCCACCCCCCCCCCCCCCCCCCCCCCCCCCCCC
>JAFMOD010000177.1:183054-188054 GCA_019802435.1 Corydoras maculifer
CATGTTCTCCCCGTGTCTGCGTGGGTTTCCTCCGGGTTCTCCGGTTTCCTCCCACAGTCCAAAAACATGGAACAAGTTAATTGAATTCTCAAAAATTGCCCCGTTTAGAGTGTGTTTGTGTGAGTGAGTGTGTGCCCAGCGATGGATTGGCGCCCTGTCCTGGGTCTATCTGCCCAGCGCCCGAGACGTTCTCCCCTGGATGGGCATGGGGAACCCCACCGCGACCCTAATAGAGTATAAAGCGGGAGATAATGAATGAATGAAAATAATATATAGGTGTCAAATATAAAGTGGGAAAATAATTAAGAGCGAGGTGCGATTCTCACGGGGTCAATGCCGATGGGGTAGGGTCCCCCGAAAACTCCGGGAACGGCGGGGTCTAACTGCAGTAAGCGGTTGTCCCTCAGAGTGCTGTCCCTGTAGAGACAAGAGCAGTGAAGTACACTTATCCTCCGGTTAGTACACACTGATAAAAGAGTCATCTGAACATGCTGACGAGATGATCCGAGGGTAAATACAGTCACTATGGTAAAAACAGGAGAAGGGGAACTGGGGGACGTGTCACAAGATCAATATGAAGGTAATAACACAGCTGCTTCTGCTTTTTATTTCTGTTAACTTAGAAAATAAAAGTAGGGAGATTTTTGTGTCGTAAATGCAGACAAATGTAAAGATGTGCGCATGCGAGAGACGTACATGTAGCCTTTGCTTTTCTCCTTTTTACTATGTTACTTTACTTTCATTTTATTGCATATTTTTAGTACCATTCATCTATCCATTATCTTCTGCTTTATCCTCTATTAGGGTGGGGGGGGGGTTCTTCATGCCCATCCAGGGGAGAATGTTTCGGGCGCTGGGCAGATACACCCAGGACAGGACACCAATCTATCACTGGATACACACTCACTCACACATACACACTCTATATGGGGCAATTTGGAGTATAAAATTGACCTTAATCCATGTTTTTGGACTGTGGGTGGAAACCGGAGAACCCGGAGGAAACCCACGCGGACACGGGGAGAACATGGAATTGGGATTCAAACCGGGAATCCCTAGTGCTGAGAGGAGAACATGCTAAACACTAAACCACCGTGCCGCCCTATTTTTAGTTGAATTTTACTGAGCTTATTGTTAATTTTTTATTTCCTCTTTTGTATACATAATCATGACTAATACAGCATAGCGGCACAGTGACTTAGTGTTTAGCATGTTCTCCTCTCAGCACTAGGGGGTGGAGTCTCCATGTTCTCCCCGTGTCCGTGTGGGTTTCCTCCGGGTTCTTTGGTTTCCTCCAACAGTCCAAAAACATGGATCAAGTCAATTGAATTCTCTAAATTGCCCCATATTGAGTGTGTATGGAGTGTGTGAGTGTGAGTGAGTGTGTGTCCAGAGATAGACTGGTGTCCTGGCCTGGGTGTATCTGCCCAGCGCCCAAAATGTTCTTCCCTGGATGGGCATGGGGAACCCCCTCCATGACTCTAGTAGAGGATAAAGCGGAAGATAATGGATGGATGGATATCTTCGGTTCCACTCACGTCCAGCTGATGTTCCCCTGCTCAAACATGGGCCGCACACTCCAGCTGGAGCCGAAGACGTTCAGAGACTTGGAGAAGCAGTCGTTGTAGATGATTCCAGTGTAGATGGAGAAAATGCCCATCAGCAGAATGATGTAACGTCCAGAAAACACCATGCTAAACATCTGAGGGAAGACATTCTTGGTGAAATAAAGTGATTCTGAATGCTGGAAGCTCTACCTGCAGTCAGTCTATACATTTACATTTAGCTACATTTATCCATCCATCCATTATCTTCTGCTTTATCCTCTATTAGGGTCGGGGGGGGTTCACCATGCCCATCCAGGGGAGAATGTTTCGGGCGCTGGGCAGATACACCCAGGACAGGACACCAATGTATCACTGGACACACACTCACTCACACTCACACACTTGATCCGTGACTTGATCCGTGTTTTTGGACTGAGGAAACCGGAGAACCCGGAGGAAACCCACACGGACACGGGGAAAACATGGAAACTCCACCCAGTTGGGGATTTGAACCTGGATCCCTAGTGCTGAGAGGAGAACATGCCAACCACTAAACCACAGTGTCGCCCCAGCTACATTTATTTATTTATTTTTATTATTTGTTTTAATATCAGGTGTTGGGCGGCAAAGTGGCCTAGTGGTTGGCATGTTCTCCTCTCAGCGCTAGGGATTCCCGGTTCGAATCTTAATCTGCGTGGGTTTCCTCCGGGTTCTTCGGTTTTCTCCCACAGACTAAAAACATGGATCAAGGACAATTGAGTTCTCCAAATTGCCCCATATAGAGTGTGTGAGTGAGTGTGTGTTCAGAGATAGATTGGCGTCCTGTCCTGGGTCTATCTGCCCAGCGCCTGAAACATTCTCCCCTGGATGGGCATGAGAAACCCCCCCGCGACCCTAATAGAGGATAAAGCAGAAGATAATGAATGGATGGAATGGAAACATTGGAAATTGTTCTAGGAACTATATAAATCTCAGTGCAGGTTCTCATTATTGAGGCAATCTGCTCCATGTGCCATTAAATAAGGAACTCTGTTAATAACTAGAAGTATATTTTTATTGTTGAGGAAGGAAAAAGATTTCACAATTCCATGGCTTTATAATCGTTCCATTCTCGATGTAATAATGCTTAATGAGCTGAAAAATACAGGAACTGAAATGAGGCCGTCTACCTCATTGTCGTTCTTCTGAGCGGTGAGCCGGTTCTCTCGCAGAACCAGGTAAAGAGCAGCGCAGGTCATCAGCAGGCCGTGGCCCAGATCCCCGAACATGACGGCGAACAGGAACGGAAATGTGATGATGGTGTAGGGCGCTGAAAACAAACACATCCACATTTACACTCTCTGGTATAGGGGCAACCTAATCAATATGAGCGGCTGTGAGCTTAACCAACCAATGAACCACATCAGTTTCAGGTTGCCCTCATAATGAAATACCTAGTTGCAGTGCTTTAATGTGATTGGCTGAGCCATTTGTCCAGCTGTGACATTATTGACAATAAGACACACCCCTGAGCGCTTCACATTTACAATATTTAAAATCATAAAATACAGATTAATATAAACAGCAAGTCGATTACTGATGAGTACTAAGCCCGTTATGGCTGTTGTTTATAAACTGTGTTGCTTAATTTTTCCACTAGATGGCTTTTTTTTCTTTTGTTAATTGTTTGAGAAACGGGTATCCTGTTACTCAGCGATCGACGTATCATTTAAAACAACAGACTAGAATTAGTTGTGGAAGATGAGATTATTAACTCTAAATTTAATTTTGTTTTGAATCTATGCATTTATGACTTTTTTCAATGTGAATCATATTTATTAACCGTCTTAAAACTACCCTTCTGGAGGCTCAGTGTGCAATCTCACTTACATTCTGGTGGTGTGAGGTTACCTGGGTTCATCTCCCGATAGCTGCCGATACCATAGGCATCCACGATGTTTTGGAAGCCAGAGGTGAACTTGTTGGTCTTGTTGAAGGTCGGTGGAGTCTGTTTGGTCTGCATTCTGTTCAAGATCGAGGGAACAGTGGAACCACTTTTCTCCTGCAGAACGGAAAAAGGAGCTGAGGGTTATTACAGCAGAATGTTCCAAGAAAAGTGATGGTTTTATTCATTCATTATCTCCCGCTTTATCCTCTATTAGGGTTGCGGGGGGGTTCCCCATGCCCATCCAGGGGAGAACGTCTCGGGCGCTGGGCGGATACACCCAGGACAGGGCGCCAATCTATCGCTGGGCACACACTCACTCACACAGACACACTTTATATGGGGCAATTTGGAGAACTCAATTAACTTGATCCATGTGTTTAGACTGTGGGAGGAAACCGGAGAACCCGGAGGAAACCCACACGGATACGGGGAGAACATGGAAACTCCACCCAGATGGGGATTCAAACCGGGAATCCCTAGTGATGAGAGGAGAACATGCCAACCACTAAGCCCCCGTGCTGCCCAGAAAAGTGACGGCTTAATATTCTATATTCATGGTTCTATAATCATCACTTTGAGGTTTTTAAACATCATTTGCACTCAGTAACTAATTTGTTATAGTCGTTTTTTTACAATGACAGTTGAAAATAACAGTTTATATTGAATATCACAGGTTATGATATTAAAAAAATGCAAATATTCAAGTAAATACTGCTATTGTTGTAAGAGTTTCAAAAGAAGTGAGGGATTAAATACATTACTAACCCACATTAATGCTAACAAGTGACATTACTTTGGTCATGGGATGAAGCTCCCACATTAAAACATTAAAAGAAGTAATGAGGTGGTTTAGTGGTTGGCATGTTCTCCTCTCAGTGCCAGGGATTCCCGGTTCAAAACCCAACCTGGGTGGAGTTTCCATGTTCTCCCCCTGTCCACGTGGGTTTCCTCCAGGTTCTCCGGTTTCCTCCCACAGTCCAAAGACAAGGATCAAGGTCAACTGATTATTGGTGAATTTGGCGTCCTGTCCTGGGTGTATCTGCCCAGCGCCCGAAACGTTCTCCCCTGATTGGGCATGGGGAACCCCCCCCCGACCCTAGTAGAAAATAAAGCGAAAGATGATGGATCAATGGAAGAAGTAATATGAATAATACGTTAAAGACCAAGAACGTTGGATTGGATGGACAATACCATACTGTGCACTGGGTTATCAGGTGACCTGGTGTCTACTACCAGCAACAAAACAGGCACACACTCACTCACACACTCTATAAGGGGCAATTTGGAAAATTCCATTGACCTTGATCCATGGAAACCCACGTGGACACAGGGAGAACATGGAAACTCCACTTAGATTGGGATTCGAACCTGGAATCCCTAGTGCTGAGAGGAGAACATGCCAACCACTAAGCCACCCTATTATTATTATTATAGAATTGCCTTTTGTATATTTATTCTATGCCTCTATTCTAATAGTCTTGTAAACCTTGTAAGACATTCAAATCAAAATTTTCAGCTCTTTCCTA
>JAFMOD010000177.1:193054-194583 GCA_019802435.1 Corydoras maculifer
ACCCTCATTGCTCCAGGGATGTTGTATCAACCATGTGCTCGCTTTGTAAGACGCTTTTGGAGCATGTTCTCCTCTCAGCACTAGGGATTCAGGTTCGAATCCCAATCTGGGTGGAGTTTCCATGTTCTCCCCGTGTCCACGTGGGTTTCCTCCGGGTTCTCCGGTTTCCTCCCACAGTCCAAAAACATGGATCAAGGTCAATTGAGTTCTCCAAATTGCCCCATATAAAGTGTGTCCGTGTGAGTGAGTGTGTGTCCAATGATAGATTGGCATCCTGTCCTTGGTGTATCTGCCCAGCGCCCAAATCGTTCTCCCCTGGATGGGCATGGGGAACCCCCCCCTCCCCTCCCGCGAACCTAATAGAGGATGAAGCGGAAGATAATGGATGGATGGAGATATTGATGTATAAATGAACCACGTCCTGATGGGTTTATCCGATTGGACGCTGCTTCGTGAGAATGATCTGGCCTCCAGTCACATGTCGTCCAGTCACATGTCTAAACCTGTAAACCTTTCACACCGCGGCTCTAATTAAAATGAGGTTTACAGCGTTATTGTGTTGGGATTCCTGCTTCTCTTCACCTGAGGCTGCTATTTCTACATTATGGACCGCAGGGCGCAGCACACATTACAGTGAGGGCAGTGTTAAATGCCCGGCTTTGCTCAGGCTCAGGTTTCCGTGGGACATGCTGAGCAGCTAAATGAGCACGGGTTTGATTCTCGTGATTATCGAGGGTTAAGAAGAACCGAAAACAGAACCTCAGCTCAATTATAGTCTTACAATGACAGAGAAAAATCCACCTCCAGTTTGAGGGGACATGAACTGGAACAGCTGCCTGTATGAGACGTGTTCCGTCTGCCCTGCAGCCGCTCAGGATCCATGTATGGTTGAATACATTTCCCTGGTGAGCTAACAGAGATGACTTATGGACTGCACTGAGCACTGAGCACTGAGCGGATAAACAGCACGCCTAACGGGGGAGCTATTTTAAGAAATCGGATTGCTGTGTATGACTGGCATCTGAGGCTGTGGGGGGGGGGGGGGGGGGGGGGGGGGGGGGGGGGGGGGGGGGGGGGGGGGGGAGAGAGTAAGTGAGTGAGTGTGAGTGAGAGAGAGTGTGAATGAGTGAGTGAGAGAGTGAGAAAGTAAGTGAGAGAGTGAGAGAGAAAGAGGGTGGGAATGAGAGAGTGAGTGAGAGAGTGAGTAAGAGAGTAAGTGAGAGAGTGAGTGAGAGAGTGAGTGAGAGAGAGTGAGTGAGAGAGTGAGTGAGAGAGAGAGTGAGTGAAAGAGTGTGAGAGAGTGTGAGTGAGAGAGTGTGAATGAGAGAGTGTGAGTGAGAAAGAGAAAGAGTGAGTGAGAAAAAGTGAAAGAGTGTGAGTGTGAGAGAAAGAGTGTGGGAGAGAGTGTAAGTGAGTGTGTGAGTGAGAGAGTGAGAGAGAGTGAGAGAGAGTGAAAGAGAGTGTGAGTGATTGAGTGAGTGAGAGAGAAAGAGGGTGTGAATGAGCGAGTGAGAGAGAGTGAGAGAGAG